>JAJHSJ010000003.1:21037388-21103756 GCA_021015155.1 Magnolia officinalis
ACCTATAACTTAAAACCTAAACCTAAACCTAAACCTAAATGTATTCTCAAATCCCTAAACCTAAACCTACACCTAATCCTAATCTCAACTCTCTAACCTTAACCTAGCTTAAACTTGAAACCCAAACCTAAACCTGATTTCTAAACCCTAAACCCTAAACCCTAAACCTATTCTTAAATCCCAAAACCTATACTTATAACCTGAACCTAAACCTAAGCCTAAACATAAACCTGGAGGAGCTGGCGAGGCAGAGGGAGGAGCAGGAGAGGAGGATAGAGGATCAGCTTGCGAGGTAGAGGAGGATGGAGGAGGAGTTGGTGAGGCAGAGAGAGGAGCATGAGAGGAGGATGTAGGAGATGCGGGTGGAGCATGAACGACGGATGACGAAGATATTTCAGGCTTTCGCTACATGCTTACCCACCGATGCCCCACTACCTCCGCCTTCATCTTTGTGATTTTTTGTTTATTTGTTTATGTTCAATTTATATGTATTTATGCGTGAATGAATGTGATGCAGATAAGATTTTTGTGTTTGGATGAATGTAGTTATGTTTGGGTTTGGGTTTGGGTTTAACTGGATGTGAATGTCAATATATGGAAATATATATAACAGGTGTATATTAGGATGAATATGATGAAATATATTGTTAACAGGTATATATCAGGAATTTTGTGCGGAATTTTGAGCTGTATATTAAAAAAAAAAAAAAAAGACTTTTAGCGACGAAAATTTTCGTCGCTAAAAGTGGAACGATTTTTTAGCAGCAAAAGTTTTCGTTGCTAAAAATTCTTAGAAATTTTTTTGGCGGCGAAAATTTCCGTTGCTAAAAGTCTTAGAATTTTTTGGCAGCGATAATTTTCGCTGCTAAAATCTTGGAAATGTTTTTTTTGCAGCGAAAATTTTCGCTGCTAAAGTCTCTGAAATTTTTTAGTGGCAAAAATTTTCGCAGCTAATAGTCTTGGAAAATTTATTTTGCCGCAAATATTTTCGCTGCTAAAATCTTTTGGAAAATATTTTTAGCAGCGAAAAGTTTCGCTGCTAAAAGTCTTGTATAGTATTTTTTAATGACGAACATTTTCGCTGCTAAAAGTTTATGCTGTTTGGATTTAGATTAATGTGAATGTGAATATGATGAAATGTGTATATCAGGATGAATATGATGGAATATATTGTTAACAGGAGTATATCAGGAATTTTGTACGTATTTTGAATTGGAATAATTTTTTTAAAAAAGAAACTTTTGGCGACGAAACTTTTCATCGCTAAAAGATATGTTAGTTTAGTTTTAGCAGCGAAAATTGTTGCTGCTAAAACTCTTGTACAGTACAGGACTTTTAGCAGCGAAAATTTTCGCCGCTAAAAGTCTTGTACAGTACAAGACTTTTAGCCGCGAAAAGTTTCGCCGCTAAAAGTCTTGTACATTAGCCGCGAAAAGTTTCGACGCTAAAAGGTTAAGAGAATGTTTAGAGTCTTTTGCAACGAAAATTTTCGTCGCTAAAAGTCTCATACAGTATTTTTAGTAGCGAAAATTTTCGTAGCTAAAAGAAATTTATTCCACTTCGAAGTAAAATGTGTGGAGCATTTAACGGCGAAAATTTTGTCGCTAAAAGTCTAATGCACTAGTTTTAGCTACGAAAACTTTCGTCGCTAAAAGTTTCGTCGCTAAAATCTCACTTTTAGCGACGAAAATTTATTTCATCGCTAAAAGTGACTTAAAACCCTCTTTTTTGTAGTGAGTAATGTTTGTGTGAAATCCAACCCGTCCATCCATTTTTAGATATCATTTAGTAACATTATACAAAAAATGAGGAGGATCCAAAACTCAAGTGGGCCATACGAGATGAAATAGTGGGGAAAGGAATGCCATTGTTAAAAGCTTCCCAGGCTGCACCTTGATGTTTATATTCCATCCAAACTATTTATGAGGTCATTTTCACTGAGATGAAATGAAAACACAAGGAACTTAAACCAATACAAAACTTTTGTAGCCATATGAATGTTTCAACGGTGGTCAGTAAATCCCCACTGTTTCCTTTGGTGTGGCCCATTTATGCTTTGGATACACATTATTTTTGGTCTCCCGTCCTAAAATGATCTTAAAAAAAGGGCTGGACGGAGTGGCTTTCTCACTAACATCGTAGTGGGACCCACACAGAATCCTTGCTCACGGAAGGCTTTCGCAAGAAATCTTCGTCCGTCACTAGCCAATCAGCCTCCCTGATCCGCAAGACACCAGCTTGGTGGCGGGTGGTCTGTGCTTTGTGGGCCCCACCATGATGTATGTATTTAATCCATTCTGTTCATCCATTTTTATAGATCATTTTAGGGCATGATCCAAAAAATGAGAGGGACATAAATCTCAGGTGGACCACACCACAGGAAAACAATAATGATTAGATATCCATAATTAAAATCCTCCTAAGGCCCACTATACTGTTTATTTGACATCCAATCCGTTGATACAGACCTAGATGAAGGGAAAACACAAATATCAGCTTGGTCCAAAACTTTTATGGCCCCTAAAAAGTTTTTAATGGTCGATGTTTATTCAACACTGTTTCCTATAATGTGGTCCACTTGAGATTGGGATATACCTAATTTTTGGTCTCATACCATAAAATGATACCGATGAAATAGATGGACAGCATGGATGAAACATATACATTATGGTGGGGCCCATAGAGCACCAACCACCAGCCATTGGTTGGTGGAAGGGGGAGTAGCCAATCCTTTTCCTGATCGGGGGGAGCCGATTTGGTGCCACCTTGGATCCACTGAGGTGGGTGGGACCCCTGATTATGGAGCCTACCGTGATATATGATAAAAAAAATGAAGTAGATCCAAATCTCAGATGGACCATAGTACATGAAACTGTGGTAAATAACAATTAAAAGTTTCTTGTGGGCCACAAAAGCTTTGTATTAAGATGATATTTGTGTGGTCTCTTCATTTAGGTCTTTTTGACCTTATCAATTGTTTGGATGACAAATAAAATTTTGGTGGAATCCATGAAGTTTTTAATGGTAGGGATTCAATCACTACTGTTTCATGTGGAGACAGAGGTAAATGTGTCAAATTAACATATTTAAGACATTTCAGACGTTAGTTGATAAACAAGTTGTTATAGACTTGGTACTTAATTTTTTGACTTCAAATTTAGGCTTTAGACTTCAGATTTAACAAACGGGCCCTTAGGTTACCTTGCTCCTTTTGTGCCTATGGGCCTAAGTTCTTTGGGCCAAGGTAAACTGTCCTCTTACCTTCTTTAGTGGGCCTTGAACAACTTTTGTGGTCCACGTCAATATTAGTCAAGGGTTAACTTCTTAAAGTATGTGTAAGGTCCAAGTGGGCTCACCTTGGGAATATTGTTTGCTTTGGTATGAGCCTCTTTCGAGCATTGTCTTGAAAATCCTGATCTCGTTTACACACATGAATATTGCCACACTTACTTGAAGGTCGATTATAACTTAGTTCATAGGAGGCCATTTGTAAGTGCAGGAAATGGAGAATCCTTGTGTTCACAACCCCAAGCATAGGGTTGCGATGTAGTAATAACTCGGTGATACGATGTTGAATCCACAGGGACTAAACTTGTACATATTCTGAAAATAATTAGAACTAGAACTAGAAGAAGATCTACATCTAAATTTGGAATAAAAAAAGAGTAATTGTGAATAATGTTGATTAAAACTATCAATTGAAAGGTGGGAACTAGGGTGCCAAGGATCCATATGTAGCTATTGGATGTTACCTTACTTTAATTTAAGAGACACAATTGGAATTGGAGTCCTATCCTATCCAATTGAAAGATGAGGCAATAAAACCAAATTCGAACTTTTCATTGACTTAGCCACACATGATGGAGTATTGTGATGATTGGAAGGGATTCCATCATACGACCAAGCCCAAGAGACGATGGTAACAACAGGATTTACCAATCTCACAATCTCAAAACGGGAAAAGAAATATTCAAAGCCATCATAACATCCATTGTAATTTGAGTCACAATAAATCATAAAAAACTAAAAATATTCCTTAAATCCAAACTAGAAATTCATGAGGTTCAAGAAAAACAAGAATCAAAGCAAGAAAATCATCCCAACACGCTACAAGCTTCACCTCTTAGCTAGGGCTATGAGGTTTAGCCAACCATAGACATGATTAGATTTAAAACGCTAAAAGAAAGTACTAAAAATAAATAAGGAAGGAAGAAAAACTCTTGGGAGGTTGCTCCACCTTTTCGCTTTACTTCTTAAAACCTAATTCCTGTTTAGAACTACTCAAAGAACCCATATTTATATCCTTTGTCCGACCGTCTTTAAAAAACACCTCAAATTTACTCGCTTTGCGTAACGCATTCGATATCATCGAACAACTTTAGATGTCATCGAACATAACTTGAACTCGAAAGTCGTGCCTTTTCTCACAGCACAATGCCTTTTGTACTACGTAACTCTTCATGTCATCGAATATACCTTCGATGTCATCGAAGGGTGTTTAATCAATCGAGAATGTATCCATAGTATTTCAGCGAGTTGCTCCAAAGATCCGTAAAAATCTCGATGTCATCGAGCAGTTCTTCGAGCAATTTAATAGGGCCTCGATGTCATCAAGAACTGCATCCAATTTTTTCAGCAATTAACTTGATTTTCTTGTAATTCTTCGATGTCGTTGACCCGTGTTCGATGTCATTGAACACTGGCTTCGATGTTATCGACTGGCGGTCCATGACATAGATAGTGAAGTTCAGATTCTGTGAATTTCTGCACTTTGCACTTTCGACTTCATTCCTTTTTCACCTGGTTTCCTTAAATCTTGGGGTCTTGAAATCTTCAATCTTGGTCTCCTAAGATCCATCCCCTGCCTTGGTGATGCTTGAGCATCAAATCCATGCTTTTAATATTCTTTTCAATCTAAGCTCTTAAACTTACCTTGCAACACAAACATGTATAAAACATACCCATTAAGTGTTATCATGTTCATAAAACCAAAATATAAATAGGGAGAAATATGCAATATTTGACACTCAACACACACTCCAACCAGTATTTTGCTAGTCCCGAGCAAAACATATGTGAAGAAATCCTCAATTCTCACTGTTTAAATCACTTTCAGAAAGCAATCTTTTGTGCAATCAAGTATGAATGAGTATAATTCAAAGAAGCAAGAGTGAAAATTTGAAAACTTAGAGCCAAACTACACGAGCAATCAATCAAATAGGTTCTTTATCAATCACTTAGGAGCGTAAGTTCAAGTATCAAGTTTTTCCAGTGTGCTTAGTGAATCCTACCTTCCAAAAAAATACTATCATTTCATAATGTTAGCCATGCTCATCACTTCAAAAATTGATTAAATAATCAAGTGCTGATTCAGAACTTATCCCATTTTTTTTTGCTTTTTCCAGTTTTTGATTTTATATTGACGGTTACTTTTATTTATTCATTCTTTCCAGTATTTTCATCTTCATTCTTTTCAGGCTTTTTATTCTTTTCATTCTTTTCCAGTCTTTTCATCATACATGACATTTTTGCCGATCTCTCTATTTTTTAACTAGTTCGTTTCATCTTTTTAAGGTGGATAGAATTCTCCAGACTTAATTCTCAACATCTATCAATGATTCACATACTAACAATTAGAAATTCTAGCACAATTCACAAAAAGTAAATTGAATGTGTCTGGAGATTTAGGTCAACATGATATTCAAACTTCCTCTTAATCAATTAGATGAGAGAGCTTAAGTGATAGTCTACTTAGCTGATCAAACTCCAACAATTCAAAATTCAATCTCTATCTTATCAACATACTTGAAGTATTCTTAATTGCACAAACTTTTATTTTCCAAATATTTCTTTTACTTGAAAATTTAAAAATTTTCAAAAATTTAAACTCAAAAACTAAGAAAATACTGATTAGTTTACCTAATCCACACCCTAACCTAAAATCTATATTGTCCTCAATGTAAAAGATATAAGTATGCAATGCACAAGAGGCAATGAAAAGAAATGAGAAGTAATGGAAGGGTAGTACATGAAGAAGGAGAATTGAAGCTTTTTTAAAATTCTCAACATGTACATGGGTTAGCATGAAGACTAAACTTATTAAAAAATAAACTATTCCAATCCTAAATCCTATGAAAGTAATAAGCCTAACTACACCATCAAACTAGGAGGTTAATCCTGATACACAGGATTAATCAGAGGTATGGAAATATCCTCTGAATCAAACTTCCAACAAATGGGTTTAGACGATGTCTGTTTACCTTGAAAATATTGCCATTCGTCGGATTCCTTTTCTCGATGGCCTCATGAGGATAGTTAGTAACAGTGAAAGGGCCGATCCAACGAGATCGAAGCTTACCCAGAAAAAATGTAACCATGAATTATACAAGAGGATTTTTTGACTAGTTGTGAATGATTTTCAAAGGATGTTCTTGTCATGGAACACCTTCATCTTGTCCTTACAAATTCTCGAGTTCTCATAAGTATTGTTTCAAATTTTTTCAAGTTCATCCAATTCAAGTTGCGTAGTGAGCCAGCATTTTCTAAGTTAAAGTTCAGATTTTTTATCGCTTAGTAGGCGCTATGTTCCAATTCCACAAGCAAGTGACAAACTTTCTCATAAACAAGTCTAAAGGGAGACATTCCAATGGGGGTTTAAAAAGCTATACGATAAGCATATAAAGCATCAGTCTATTGGATTGACCAATGCTTACGGTAAGGGTTAACTGTTTTTCTGTTGAAGATCTCAGCTTACCCGCTTATTTGTGGGTGGTATGGAGTGCTGACCTTACGAGAGATGCCATATTTCTTCATTAAGTTCTCAAATGGCCTGTTGCAAAAGTGTAACCCTCCATCACTAATGATGGCTTAAGGTGTTCCGCACTGGGAGAGGATATTTTCTTTAAGAATCGAATGACTGTTTTATGTTCATTATTCCGGCACGGGATCGTTTCGACCCACTTAGTGACATAGTCTACTGCTAATAAAATTTAATTATTACCAAATGATTGGGGGAATGGCCCCCATGAAATCGATGCCCTAACAATCAAATACTTCAATGATAAGAATTGGGTTTAGTGGCATCATATTTTGATGGGATAATTCTCTAAATTTTTGATAACGCTTACAAACTTTGCAAAACTCATGAGTATCTTTGAACATAGTGTGCCAGTAAAAGCCACACTGCAGAATTTTGGCCGTGGTATTTTTAGTAGAAAAGTGACAACCATAGGCCTAAGAGTGACAAAAGGAGATCACACTCTGATGTTCATTTTCTGGCACACATCTCCTTAAAATTTAGTCTAGACAATATTTAAATAGATAAGGATCATCTCAGAAAATTTTAAGTACCTCGTCGAAGAATTTTTTCTTATCTTGCATAGTCCAATATGTCGGCGTAAAACTTATGGCAAGATAATTTGTAATGTCAGTAAACCAAGGTAATTGGAAGAGTTTAAGCAATTGTTCATCAGGAAAAATGTCGTTGATTAGTGTCGTTTCAAGGGAATCAGGAAGATTAAGCCTAGAGAGATGGTCAGCCACTATGTTCTCTATTCCCTTTTTGTCTCATATTTCTATGTAGAACTCTTGGAATAGAAGGATCCATCTTATCAAGTGGGGTTGGCATCATTCTTAGAAAGAAGGTACTTCAATGCCACATGATCTGTGTAAATGATAATCTTGGATTCGACCAAGTAGGACATAAATTTGCCCAAAGCGAACACTACATATAAGAGTTCCTTCTCCATAGTAGCGTAGTTTACTTGGGTAGAATTTAGAGTTCTATTTGCATAGTGAATTACACAGGGCTTCTTCTCTTTTCTTTGGCCTAACACCGCCTAATAGCATAGTCTGACGCATCGTACATAATCTCAAAAGGGATGCTCTAATCGGGTGGTTACATGATAGGAGTAGTAGTCAACATAGCCTTGATCTTAGTGAAAGTTTCTTGGCATTGTTCAGTCCACTCGTATGGTGCATCCTTTTGAAGGAGATTATATAAAGGACGAAAGAGGTGGATAAAGTCCTTTTTAGAATCATTTATAAAATTTGACGTATCTTAGGAAGGATCGCACATCACATATGCTCTTGGGTGGAAGTAGGTTAAACATAAGGTCAATTTTCACCTTGTCTACCTCAATTCCCTTTGATGAAATTATATGTCCAAGCACTATTCCCTTGGGAACCATGAACTGACATTTCTCCCAATTCAGTACCAAATTCTTTTCTTCACATCGCTTTAGCACATTTTAAAGATTTTCTAAACATTCGTTGAAGGATGGACTAAAGATAGAGAAGTCATCCATGAATACCTTTAAATATTGCCCCATCATGTCAGAGAATATACTCAACATGCATCGTTAAAAAGTGGTGGGGCATTACACAGCTTGAATGACATCCTTAAGGTGCCAAGAGGGCATGCGAATGTCATCTTTTCTTGATCTTCAAGGGCTCTCTCTATTTGATTGTAGCCCGAATACCCGTCAAGAAAGCAGTAATAAGAATGACCGGTTAACCTTTTCAAAATTTGATCAATGAAGGGCAATGGAAAGTGGTCCTTCCTTTTGACGGTATTAAACTCCCAGTAGTCAATACACATTCTCCAACCAGCAGTGACTTTAGTTGGCACGAGTTCATTGTCGGCATTGGCTACAATGGTGATTCTGGACTTCTTAGGAACGCACTAAGTTGGACTCACCCATTGACAATCGAATATAGGGTAAATGATACTCACATCCAACAACTTAAGTACCTCACTTTTAACCACTTCCTTCATGTTTGGATTTAATCGACGTTGTGGTTGTCAGGAGGTTTTTGCATTATTCTCAAGATGAATGCAATGAGTACAAATCAAAGGGTCAATTCCCTTGAGGTTCGCAAACGACCATCCAAGGGCTCCTTTATACTCAATGAGAGTAGAAATAAGCATACTCTCTTATTCTTTCTCAAGGTGGGATGAAATCACCACCGAGTATGTCTCATCTTGACCTAAATAGACATATTTACGATTAGTGGGCAAAGATTTTATGTCAAGTTTCGATGCTTTGAGGCTAGACGCTAGAGGCATTACATCAACTTGGGGTAATTTATCAAATTGTGGCCTCTACCGGTTAACTTCAAGTACCTGCATAGAATCAAGTAAGGCATTCATCTCCCTAATTGTTTCATCATCTAAATCGAGGGAGTGAGCCAAGCACATCTTTAGAGTGTCAGAATAAAGAGTTAGAAGTGCTCTATCTTCCATGAAAGAATCGATCATATTAATGTCGCGGGTATCGTCCTCATCCCCTGGCTGTTTGCTCATATTGAAAAAGATATTGAGCTCCAATGTCATATTTTCGAAAGACAAATTCATAACTCTATTCCTACAATTAATAATGCCATTTGATGTAGCAAGGAATGAGCGACCAAGGATGACAGGTATCTAAGTGCTCATATCTATGATGGGTTGAGTATCTATGATAATAAAATCTACTAGATAGTAGAATTTGTCAACCTTGACCAACACATCCTCGATCATCCCTCTCAGTACACGGATTGAATGATCAGTAAGTTGTAATTTGGTCTAGGTGGATTTTAATTCACCTAGACCTAATTGTTCGTATATCGAGAATGCAATCAAATTAACACTCGCTCCTAATTCAAGAAGTGCACGCTCAATTTGGTGATTCTCGATTATACAGGTGATAGTTGGGCTAACAGGATCTTTATATTTTTGGGGCACATCTTGCTTGAGGATGGCTGATGAGGGTCGAATATTGCATATCAGACTCCAATTATTGCCTAATTTTACGTACATGATAATGTTTAATGCCATATTTTAATTATGTTTTTTGTTGTAGGGAGTAAGCAGGAGCGTGGATTGAAAAAAAAGTATTAAAAGTGTTGATTTGACGCTCTGAAGCCACCAGAGCAAGGGATGGACTCCAGAGGACTGAGATCAATGGATTTACACGCCAGGGATCCGAGGAGATCAAGCCGTTCACATTAAGTGGGGCCCAAAAAGCGTCCAGAATGCAAGATCACAGTATTCCTACCATCTGCTCAGCTCGAAACTTCATACATGGCCAGAGAACCCTTAATTAATTGTACACGTCGAAAATCAGTCATTGGATCTTTGTGGAAGCAGCCCCAATAACAGATTAGCCCCCATATCCCTGATTTGCGGCTCGCCTGAAATATGGATATACTTCAGTTTTAGTCTCAGCGCTTTAAATGAGGTGATAAAATGAATGGATGGGATGAATTTCGGATACAAATATCCATGAGACCCACAGGTACAGTGAATGTTTATCGTGCACAAGTGCACCGGACATGCACCTAACATCAAAAAGTCGGTCAACATGCACTGACCGACTCTTTTTCATAAAAAATTCAAAAACGGCAAGTGTTGTTCTCTATTTGCAACAGGGACTTCCAATTTCATGCAGTGGGGCCCACCCCTCATCCAAATCGTCAATCCGGGCCGTCCATTCGTTTCAGAAGGTCGAACAAACCGTAAAAGGCAGTCTTTCCAACCCCATGCCCGCATACAGAGGAAAATATCAAAAGCAGGTTGAACGGTAAAGGAAAATATCATGTGGACCTCATCAACTGAACGTAGAAATTACATATTTCCGACCGAAATTCTGAGAGGAATTCGGTGGACGGATTGGATTTCTCCTTAGAATCTAATAATGGGCCCCACCAGCACCACAACGAAAGAAATCCGTGTCCCTGTTCTGCATCCGTACGCTACTCGACTTTTGCAGGTTGTGGTATGATAAAGGTGATGATCAGACGGACAATATGATCCGTCCATCATATAGGCCACTCAAAAACGTCCCAAGGGACGTTGATCTTTTGGATGAAATGAAAGGAAGGGCAAAGTTGTGAGGCTCCAATTTTCACTGCATAACGTTTATACATGCACCCACTGTCACTGCGTAAGCTTGGCACCGACTGTTGCTGCATAAGGAAAACTTCAGCATGAAGTTTCTCCTCTCCACCAATTATATCAGCCTATAAAAGAAAGAGGAAAGAGAGAAGAAAAGGGGAATTCAATGGGGTCGACGAGTTGTGGACGTGAAAGAGAAAAGGAAAGGAAAGGAGGGCAGATCTTGAGGCTCGACTTGTGGCTAGACGTAGAGCGAAACAGAGAGAGAGGGCATCCAAGTTTTCCAGATCTTAAGAGCTAGTGTTGGATTTCTAAAAGTTTGGAAAGGGATGTATCTTCTATCAGCTATATTTTCTCTCTTTCCAGTTAAATTTATGAGTTGTTAATCTTTTAGCTAGGGCTGAGATGAAGCCCCTAATTTGAATGACTCTTGTTGATTGTTGATTTTATCTGAATTGATTGATTTGTTTCTTTCTCTAGTATGCTCAACTGAATACTCCGTACTTCTCCATTCTATGAGCTTAACTAAAGTCTAGATGTGGATGTTGTTTGGGATCTTATTTTAGGTGCTTATGCCTGACCATGAACAGGTTTCTTATAAAAAAAGAAAAAAGAAATAGGAATCTACATCTCTTCATGCCTGACCATGGATGGAAGATGTGATCCTTATGCTTTAAAGGATTATACATTTTGTGTGTCCGACTAAGGACATAGAGTGTGATTTATTTATTTTTATATCAATCTGAATTAGGGTGAATCAACAGGTAAAACAAGGGTCAGGATAATTAGGGGTGGATTCGAAAGTCTTAGCCTTCTCCTTAATTGAATTTTCCTTGTTGCTCTCAGTTATTTTACATTGATTTTCATTAGTTTACTTAATCACTAGTCAAGCTATTTGTTGGATTAGTTAAGAAGAATCATAAATTTCGAATTGTGATAACTAGTCCTTGTGGGAACGATCTCGTAATACGTACTATATCTACATCTGATTCGTATACTTGCAAGTTTAAAATCATTTAAATCAGATTAGTTTAAATAAAACATCAAGTTTTTAGCGCCGTTGCCGGGGACTGTTTCGGTCCAATTGGAATTAGGATTCTCTCTTATCATAATTCATAGTCTTAGGATTTTACTAACTTTAGGTTAAAGTTTTTTAATTTTATTTTAAAAACTAACCTATTTCTTGTTTTGTAGGGTCTTGACATGAACTTCTAATTTGGTAATCCCTTTCTAAATTCTCTACTTTTCTAATTTCTATTTTTAGAATTAGGGTTTTATTTTTTAGAAATTTTCTAATTCTAGGCTTTCTTTTTTAGAAATTTTCTATTTTCTAATTTTAGATTTATATTCTTCCAAGTAACTTTTTATTTTCTAGTTTTAGAAGTTTTTCCCTTTCTAGAAACTAACTTAGCTTTTTATTTCTAAGATTAGAAACTTTCTTTTTTAGAAACTAACCGTTGCTTAGGATTTTTCTAGCATTATTTTAGGAAATTTAATTTATTTTTGTCTTTATTTTGTTTACAGGAATTGAGGAAGGAAGCTGAAAATAACATTGTCTTCAAAGTGAAGGAGGAGCTCCCAATTCATCGGTCATCAATCATCTCCTTTCCCGGGTTCTTTCTTCTAATTCTTATTTACATAGTTTTATCTTGTTTTTAGGAATTCATAATTTTTAGTTCTAGTTTTATTTCTCTTAGGATGTGTCTTAGTTTAGTTTAGTTTTCTTTCCTACATTGCAGTAATTCAGTTTATGCCAGGACGTAGATCTCTGAACATAGAACTAGCACCTTTTGATCTTGAAATAGAAAGAACCTTTCGTAGAAGATTTAGAAACATCCAATTTGAAATGGCGGACGAAAATGGAATTAAAGCTCTTAGAGATTATTCAGCTCCTGACCAATTTAATGCGCCTTCATGCATAGTGTTGCCAGCCACCACGGCAACACACTTTGAACTTAAACCTAGGGTCGTACAATTGTTGCCCTCCTTCTATGGTTAGTTAAGGAGGATCTATATCACCATGTGAAAGAATTCTTAGACATTTGCTCTACCTTTAGGTTTCAAAATTTTTCAAATGATTCGATCCGTTTGCGCCTTTTTCCTTTTTCTTTAAAGGATAGGGCGAAAGCATGTTTGAATTCTCTAGAAGTTGGGTCTATCGCTACATGGGACCAATTGTCTAAGAAATTCTTAAACAAGTTCTTACCTGTTCACAAAATTAATGCTCTCATTAGAGAAATTACTAATTTCACACAAAAATAAGGTGAGCACTTTCATAAATGTTGGGAAAGATGGAAGGACTTGCTGCTTAAATGTCCACACTATGGTTTTGAGAAGTGGCAACAGGTTCAATATTTCTATGACGGTGTCACACACCAAAACCGTCGCATGTGTTCACTCCCCAAGTATAGGGTTGTGATGTAGTAATAATCTCGGTAAGACCGAGGTCGAATCCACAGGGACTGAAACCTGTACGTAATCTGAAAGTAACTAGAACTAGAACTAGAATGAGATGAAATCTAAATTGAGTGTAATTTGAAGAATAATGGTGAAATATTTAATCTAAAACTTCAGAAAATTCAGAGAAAGGGAAACTAGGGATTCAGAGGATCCACTTGTAGAGATCAGGGAGATCTTATGCCTGCTTCACAAACCATGGAAATTAACTGAACTGACATTGATATAATTTTCAAGAGATGAAAGGTGTATGAATTAGAATGAATTCTATCACCAAACCATGCCCAGGAGACAAAGCAAACAACAGAATTAAACTAATTACCACCCAAACAATGTATGAAAGTTAGGAAGGGTACCGACATCCAACCATGCCCAGGAGACGATGGTGAACAACAGAGCTTCCTGACATCATAAACATAAAAAGGAAACAGAAATATTCAAAGCCATCGCAGACCCATTGTAATTTTAGTCACAACAGCCCATTAACAACTAAAAAATATTCCCATAAATCAAAACCATAATCAAGGTAGTTCATGTATCAAAAGTAGATTAACGGCACAAACGAACATCTCCCATCCTGCTACAAGCTTCACCTCCTAGCCCTAGCTAGGAGGATTAGCTAACCATAAACATGGTTAGACTAAAGCTCAAAACAAAAGAAAGAAAAAGAAAAGTAAAAAGAAAAAAATCTAAAAAACAAATTCTCTCTCAAAACTTTCTCTCTTCTAACGTCCCCTGTGGATGGATCGGATCCGTCTCTGTCTCTTCTCCTCTTGTTTTATAAGCAGCAAAGGGCGATGAATGGGAGTCGGTGGAAATTTCGCAGCTCCATTCGCAACTGCGTGCGAACCGTAAATCACCTTACGCTGATGTATTGGTGGAGCCCATTCTTGATTTTAGAAGTTAAATCTAGTCCGTTCACCAGATTCTTCTCGAAAAATCAGTTGGAAAAGACTGGTAATAAACTTGTTCACTCCTCGAGTATAGGGTTGTGATGTAGTAATAAACTCGGTAAGACCGAGGTCGAATAATCCCTCTTGGTACACGAACAGAGCGATCGGCGAGTTGTAGTGTGGTTAGAGTGGGTTTTAACTCACCCAAACCTAACTGTTTGTATACCGAGTAGGGAATCAGATTGACGCTCGCTCCTAAGTCAAGAAGTGCGTGATCAATTCGATGGTTCCCGATTACACATGATATGGTTGGACTACCGGGATCCTTGAATTTCTGTGGCACGTCTTGCTTCAGGATGGCACTCACTTTCTCAGTTAAGAAAATCTTCTTTTGAATACTCTGCCATCTTTTGGTCGTACATAGGTCTTTCAGAAATTTTGCATATGAAGGAATCTGTTTTACGACATCAAGCAGAGGAATGTTGACTATATCGACGACATTAACATGATTGACTCTTTCGTGGAAGATACGACACCTCTGACCTTATCCTCCGACCCTCTCGAGACGTGCCACATGGTTTTGGATTAGATTCGGAGTGGCCCACATGGTTTTTCGCTCTGCCATTCATCCTTCTTTTGGACGGATAGATTTCGATCCTTATTACTTCTGGGAATTATTCCACCTAGGTTATGGTTAGTGGACATGTATAAGTCTGATGAACGGTCCGGATCGTACCTCTGAAATACGGTGGTGGCCCACGAAGCTTCGTCCGCAAACTCTGTTGCGTAACAGAGCTTTCGGTGTGGCTGGCGATGATCGGTGGGTCCCACATTGATGTCTATGTAAAAATCCACCCCGTCCATTGAGATGCTGACGAAAAACCAGTGGGAATCGACTGCTTTTGGGTTAGATTCGGTGTGGCCCACTGGTTCTTCTGTACCGCCGTCCATCTTCCGTTTAACAGAAAAACTCTTCCGATCGCTCGCATGGGAGAAAAAGGACACCTAGGTGAGGTTAAAACCCTCCCTCTGTACATAATGGACGGTCCAGATCATCGTTCTAGACAATGTGTGGGGCCCAGATTCAAAACCCAAGTGACCAGCGTCCGTTCGCTGGACGCTGGCTGCATGAGAGAGGAAGAAGGTGCGGTCAACCTCAGTTTGACCAACCACCCTGTTTAGTGCATTTTGAGTGCACTTGTGCACTGTGCACAGCCATGGTCAATGGGATCCAATCGTGATGTGTGTAGGAAATCTGTTCCGTCCATTCCTTTTCTCACAATATTTAAACGGTTGGGACCCAAGATGGAGCATATCCAGATACCAAGTGGGCCCAAAATTGACCGTTTATGGGATGATCTGTCTGTTGAGCCACTTCTACAGGGATCGAATGGATGAAATTCGACGTGTACGGTTAATTCGTGGTCCTTAGGCCATGTATGAAGTTTGGAGTCGATCAGAGGGTGGGAACTCTGTAATCTTGCGTTCTGGAAGGCTTTCAGGCCTCTTTAACGTGAAAGGCTTAATTTCCTCGAATTTCTGATGTGTAAATCTTGGTCCCCTGGGGTCCCTCCACTGCCTTGGCATCATCAGATCGTTAATTCCATGCATTTAGTTCCTTTTGTAATCCATGCTCTTAAATATACCCTGTATCATAAGCATGATTAAAACCGAGTGTTAAACAGTATCATGCTCGTAATTTTGGGTAATAAATGGGGTCTACTATGCAATATTTGACCCTCAACACAACCCCTAACCAGCATTTTGCTAGTCCCGAGCAAAGTATGCGAAAAATAAATTGAGAATTACAGGAGAATTTCTATGAACTCGAGTGATTTTGGAAAACAATCCAGATATTTAGAATTCAACAATTCATGAATGTTGGGTCTTGCTCTCTCCTAGACTCAAACACACGGTAAACTTCATAACCAAGTTCAAAGTATTAGTTTCTTAATTAGAATAATCCTAAACATTGAGTTCCACAGGTGTAAAGTGTAATCCCAAGTTTCAACATTAATATTCAATTCTTAATTTCAGGATATCGTTGGTACCCAACAAGAGAATTCATGATAACCAAAGCTTGCCTCAAAGATCAACTTTTCATTCTAACATCTTTTGATTATTTTCATGGAAAGAAACGCCAAGAAGGTGAATCAAATCATCACCTATAGGGAGCAAACCCATGGTGAAAACCGGTCGCCTAACTTTTTCAATTATCAACCATGAGGAATCAAATTTCACTTATAGGGAGCAAACCTATGGTGAAGTTTGTTTACCCAACCCTTTCCGCAGGCAGCTATCTTGTAACTGGGTATTTTCTTTTTCTTCAATTGATCATGACGGGCAATTTTTCAGGCTAGTTCCTTCCATGTTTAGTGATTACCAAGTTAATCCTTCAATATTAAACTGAAACCTCAATGTGTAAGCGAGATGTGACATGTGAAATCATGACTCAATCAATGTTTACAACTTCTAATCATGGATTAATAATTCAAACTTAACTATGAAATCTAACGGACAACTGAATCCAAGAGTAGTAAATCACTAACATTCCATATCCTGTAATTCTAAATCAAAGATGGTCGTCAAATCACTTCGAATTCACCAGAAAGTCCAGAAAAAATTTAAAATTTTCACAATTTTTACTCAAGACGAAGAAAACACTGATTAGGTTACCTAATCTCCCACCCCCAACCTAAAATCTACATTGTCCTCAATGTAAAAGATATAAGCATGCCATGCACATGGGACAACAAAAGTAAAAGAGAAGTGATGGGAAGATGGTACCTGGATAACGAATCAAGAGACTTTTCCAAAAACATCAGCGAGAGAGTAAGTCAGCGCAAGAGAGAAAACAAAACAAAAATAATAAAAATAAAATCCTACCTATACCACTTTCGCAGGTGCTCTCGATTGCATTTAGCGTATGCAACAAGCCTTTAAACCCCTAGGTTGCCCCTAGTGGACGAGTTGTAGTCTCGTGAGGGTTTACAGCAATGTTACCCACAAACATTGAACTAACTATTCATGCTGCAAGGTTCATCTTCTGGCCAGTATCTTGATAAGTTCCTCAGTAAGTTCCTCAACAAGATCATCCAAAAGCCCTTTTTGCAAAAGGCTTGGGTGCCCTGGAGCATGACTTTCCAGAGAGACTTATGTACCTCATAAGAAATTTTCCATTGCATTGCTTGAGGTAACCAGAGTATGTACGATTCACCTGTGACAGAAGAAGTTTCAATGTTAGTATCCCATAGTGAATCAGAGACTACAAGTAGATAAAGTTTAGAAAACTTCGCAAAAAGTGATGTAGCCTCAACACATTTCGAAATGTCAAACTTCGGTTCAATTTTCAGCTCCTCCTCCTTTAATGGTAGACGTTTAGGATCAGGGGAAGAAGGGGCTTTAAAATAAGGGTTCTCTCGGTCAGTGATAACTACCGAGATGTTGTCTTGCAAGGCATCCACTTTGTCTTTTGACATGGGATCGTTTGACTTTGCAAAGTGTGCCCAGCAATTATCAAAAGAGTCAGAAATTTCAGCTGAGAGTGACTTATTTTCCTCATTGAAGTCTATAATGAGATGCTCAAGGACTCCCTCGCCCTTAAAAGTATATGAAGATATGCTCTCTTGCTCCAGCCCTGCACAGACATATTGAAGATCAATAGGGGAAGCATCGATGGGATCACTTTGTTCATTGAAACTACTCAATCGAGGCGTTGAACTGTCCAACGTGTACAGCTCAGGTGGTGGTCTCAGTTGAGTGGTTTCAAATTCCAGAGTCGTAGCGAGCAGCTCGTCCTTCTCCCGAATCACATTATTATTCAATTCAAGAGAGTGGTCCAAACATGTCTCACAGAAGTTGGAAGGGTCGGTTCTAATGAGCTCATCTTCCACTTTTAAATCAGACATGTTAGGTGAGTGGAGTAGCTCAGTATGACCGATCACTTCGTGTGCTTCTTGAGCATTGACCTGGACCATACTTGAGATTGATTCCAGGGGAATTTGGGTTGTGCTCTCATGAATTTCATCCCAATACTTCTCAGCTTCCAATTCAGTGCAGTACACACTTGAGATGGGATCGCTTTCCTTACATTCTAAATTCGGTTGAGGTTTGAATGAACTAACCTCACCCTCATCATTGAGATCATGTGTATCATGTAAGGAAAGTGTGTCATCATCACTGTATTTGAAAGACACCCATGTATCTCCATCATTGTTTTGAACAGTCAATGAGATCGACTCATCGGGGAGTTGAACCGTATGCTCATTAATGGAATCCAACTCCTCATTCCAAATTCCAGATTTCGTCAAAAGCGAGTGAGGATCACTTTCCTTGCATTGTATTTCTGGATTGGATTGTAGTTGGGATGAGCGAGCTTCCTCTATCCTTTCAAGGCGCAAATTGAGTACTTCTAATGATTTCATCATTTTCACAACATGCTGGTTGAATTGTTCTAGATTAAAACATGAATCCTCTTGGATCGTTTCTGGTTGGTTCTCAATGGTAGGGTATCCAAGAGAATAATCATTACATGTTGTTGCTTCATCTTCCCAACATTGATGGTTCCACTGATTAGAGTCATACGGATCATGTGTGGGAGAATCTGATGGTTGGTAATACATATTATCACTCATAATATAATCACGCATTGTTTTCTTTTTCTCAGATGAGTGATAATAATTCAAACTCTCATAGTTATGATAACCCCAACATTCACGTACTGTCTTGTTAATCCGTGGGGTGTAATTGTTCTCCTGCATATGATCACGTAAGGACTTCTTAATCGGTGGAGCATCATGTTTCAATTGGTTGAAGTAATTTTCAGAAAATATTTGAGGCATAGGCTATTTTCCATCATTATCTTCATACATCAAAAAATTTTCCCAAGATTCCTTAGCTATCTCAGCACATATACGTTCCAACTCTTGCATAGTAAAACCCTAATTCTGAATCTAATCCTAAGAATAAAATAATCCTACAAAAATATGAGATCTAGAAAAAGAGAAAGAATTAGAAAGAAATTACCGAATTAAATGTGTATGTCAGGATCCTACAAAACAGGAAAACAGGTTAGTTTCTAAAAATCAAACAGAAAGACAAAAATCTAAAACTAAAATTAGTGAAATCCTAATCTTAAACTAATTCTAAAACTAATTGATTTCAAAAATACGTAACCGTCAGTCCCCGGCAACGGCGCCAAAAACTTGTTCACTCCCCAAGTATAGGGTTGTGATGTAGTAATAAACTCGGTAAGATCGAGGTCGAATCCACAGGGACTGAAACCTGTACGTAATCTGAAAGTAACTAGAACTAGAACTAGAATGAGATGAAATCTAAATTGAGTGTAATTTGAAGAATAATGGTGAAATATTTAATCTAAAACTTCAGAAAATTCAGAGAAAGGGAAACTAGGGATTCAGAGGATCCACTTGTAGAGATCAGGGAGATCTTATGCCTGCTTCACAAACCATGGAAATTAACTGAACTGACATTGATATAATTTTCAAGAGATGAAAGGTGTATGAATTAGAATGAATTCTATCACCAAACCATGCCCAGGAGACAAAGCAAACAACAGAATTAAACTAATTACCACCCAAACAATGTATGAAAGTTAGGAAGGGTACCGACATCCAACCATGCCCAGGAGACGATGGTGAACAACAGAGCTTCCTGACATCATAAACATAAAAAGGAAACAGAAATATTCAAAGCCATCGCAGACCCATTGTAATTTTAGTCACAACAGCCCATTAACAACTAAAAAATATTCCCATAAATCAAAACCATAATCAAGGTAGTTCATGTATCAAAAGTAGATTAACGGCACAAAAGAACATCTCCCATCCTGCTACAAGCTTCACCTCCTAGCCCTAGCTAGGAGGATTAGCTAACCATAAACATGGTTAGACTAAAGCTCAAAACAAAAGAAAGAAAAAGAAAAGTAAAAAGAAAAAAATCTAAAAAACAAATTCTCTCTCAAAACTTTCTCTCTTCTGACGTCCCCTGTGGATGGATCGGATCCGTCTCTGTCTCTTCTCCTCTTGTTTTATAAGCAGCAAAGGGCGGTGAATGGGAGTCGGTGGAAATTTCGCAGCTCCATTCGCAACTGCGTGCGAACCGTAAATCACCTTACGCTGATGTATTGGTGGAGCCCATTCTTGATTTTAGAAGTTAAATCTAGTCCGTTCACCAGATTCTTCTCGAAAAATCAGTTGGAAAAGACTGGTTTTGGATTAGATTCGGAGTGGCCCACATGGTTTTTCGCTCTGCCATTCACCCTTCTTTTGGACGGATAGATTTCGATCCTTATTACTTCTGGGAATTATTCCACCTAGGTTATGGTTAGTGGACATGTATAAGTCTGATGAACGGTCCGGATCGTACCTCTGAAATACGGTGGTGGCCCACGAAGCTTCGTCCGCAAACTCTGTTGCGTAACAGAGCTTTCGGTGTGGCTGGCGATGATCGGTGGGTCCCACATTGATGTCTATGTAAAAATCCACCCCGTCCATTGAGATGCTGACGAAAAACCAGTGGGAATCGACTGCTTTTGGGTTAGATTCGGTGTGGCCCACTGGTTCTTCTGTACCGCCGTCCATCTTCCGTTTAACAGAAAAACTCTTCCGATCGCTCGCATGGGAGAAAAAGGACACCTAGGTGAGGTTAAAACCCTCCCTCTGTACATAATGGACGGTCCAGATCATCGTTCTAGACAATGTGTGGGGCCCAGATTCAAAACCCAAGTGACCAGCGTCCGTTCGCTGGACGCTGGCTGCATGAGAGGAAGAAGGTGCGGTCAACCTCAGTTTGACCAACCACCCTGTTTAGTGCATTTTGAGTGCACTTGTGCACTGTGCACAGCCATGGTCAATGGGATCCAATCGTGATGTGTGTAGGAAATCTGTTCCGTCCATTCCTTTTCTCACAATATTTAAACGGTTGGGACCCAAGATGGAGCATATCCAGATACCAGGTGGGCCCAAAATTGACCGTTTATGGGATGATCTGTCTGTTGAGCCACTTCTACAGGGATCGAATGGATGAAATTCGACGTGTACGGTTAATTCGTGGTCCTTAGGCCATGTATGAAGTTTGGAGTCGATCAGAGGGTGGGAACTCTGTAATCTTGCGTTCTGGAAGGCTTTTAGGCCTCTTTAACGTGAAAGGCTTAATTTCCTCGAATTTCTGATGTGTAAATCTTGGTCCCCTGGGGTCCCTCCACTGCCTTGGCATCATCAGATCGTTAATTCCATGCATTTAGTTCCTTTTGTAATCCATGCTCTTAAATATACCCTGTATCATAAGCATGATTAAAACCGAGTGTTAAACAGTATCATGCTCGTAATTTTGGGTAATAAATGGGGTCTACTATGCAATATTTGACCCTCAACAGCATGGTTGATACCACCAGTGGATGGTCGTTTATGACCAAAAGTGATGTTGAAGCTTGGAATTTCTTTGAAACCCTGTGCGAAAACTCCCAGCAATGGGACTATTCAAATAGAGGTGAAAGAAGTCCTCAACCACAGAAGAAATGTGGTATATATGAGATAGGAGTCACACCAGATCTTTATGCCAAGATTGATAACCTGACAAAGAAAGTTGATGCTTTGGCGTTAAATAATGGACCTTCATAAACAACTCAAATCAAGTCATGTGCCATATGTTCCAATCCCGCCCATCCTACGCAATTTTGTCCATCTGGTGCAGCATTTTCAGAATTTCTCTCTGAACAAGTGCATGCTATGAACACCTATCGAAGAACTGGGAATGATCCTTACTCGACACCTACAACCCAGGGTGGGCTGGATGTTGGGGGCCTTACACAAAACCTTAGGATCTAGCCCTCCAGAACAAACCAGAATTATGGATAATAAAGCAATGAAAATAATCAATGCATCAATCACACACCACACAAGAGAATTTTACGTGGAAAACCCTCAAAGAGGTAAAAACCACGGGACCTCGTCCAGATCAACAATCCACTATGAAGTAGAACGTTTACAACCTTCTTCACTCACGCAGGAGTGGATAAACAATAAGAGAAATAGAGAAAACGGAGAGATCTAACCAATTACGAGGACATAGAAGCGCTGAGATGTAGATTGCACAGTAGAGAACCTCCACGAGCAGAACCTCCCTTCTATAAGCTCCCTCTCTCTCTTTCTCCCTCTCTCTCACCTTTGATAGCCCTAAACCCTTTAGCAAATCCCTTGCAAAGCTTTAGGAAACCCTCTTGCTGTTTTCTTCACACAACATACCCTAGAAAAATCCTAGGGACCCCTTTTTATAGTTTTAGGAAACTCCTTTCCACATCCTAGTTGCGAAAGGACTTTGCGCATCCCAGTTGCGAAAGGACTTGTGCATCCTAGTTGCGAAAGGACTTGCGCATCCCAGTTGCGAAAGGACTTGCGCATCGACGGGTAAAAAAAAACCCATCAAATCTCCCCCCTTTTGACCTAGGAGGGATTCACCTTCTTTAAGCCAGCCAGGTTTCTACAAACCTCAAACTTGCCCTTGAGCAAAGCCTTGGTCATCATATCTGACCCATTATCGTCCGTGTGGACCTTCTCAAGCTGTAACATCTTCTGTTCCAAAGTATCCCTGATCCAGTGATACCGAACCTCTATGTGCTTCGACTTGGAATGCTGACTCGGATTCTTGCTCAAGTGTATAGCACTCTGACTATCGCAATAGACCACGTGCTCCTCCTGCTTTAGGCTAAGTTCCTGTAGGAACCTCTTCATCCAAAGCATCTCTTTACATGCCTCTGTGACTGCAATGTACTCAGCCTCTGTCGTCGACAATGCTACGACCTTCTGTAGCTTGCTCTGCCAGGAGACCGCTCCCCCTGCAAACGTGAACATGAACCCCGATGTAGACTTCCTTGAGTCTATGTCACCTGCCATATCTGCATCTGTGTAGCCCTCTAACACAGGTTTACCGTCACCATAGCATAGGCTCAACCTGGATGAGCCTCTTAGATACCGCAGTATCCATTTCACCGCTGCCCAATGCTCTTTGCCAGGATTGACAAGATACCGGCTGACAACACTAACCGCATATGCTATGTCTGGGCGTGTACACACCATAGCATACATCAAACTTCCTACCGCTGACGCGTAGGGTATCTTCTGCATCTCTTCCACCTCTGCCTTCGTCTTGGGACACTGCCTGTCGCTCAATCTGAAGTGACCATCTAGTGGAGTACTGACCGGCTTCGCTGCATTCATATTGAACCGCTCTAGGACTTTCTCAATATACCGCTCTTGTGATAGCCAAAGCTTCCTGCTACTTCTGTCACGGGTTATCTCCATTCCTAGGATCTGTTTAGCTGGGCCCAAGTCTTTCATCGCAAAAGACTTGCCCAACTCCTGTTTCAGCCTGTCGATCTTCTTGATGTCTTTTCCCATGATGAGCATGTCATCAACGTATAAGAGCAAAATTAAGAAATCACCGTCTGAGAACTTACGCGTGAACACACAGTGGTCCGACTCCGTTCTGTCATACCCATGCTGTAACATGAACGAATCGAACTTCTTGTACCATTGCCGTGGAGCTTGTTTCAGCCCATACAAGCTCTTCCTCAGCCTACACACCATATGCTCCTTGCCCTTGACTTCAAACCCTTCTGGTTGGTGCATGTAGATCTCTTCTTCCAGGTCACCATGGAGAAAGGCAGTTTTAACATCTAACTGCTCTATCTCCAGATCCATGCTAGCCGCCAACCCAAGCAACACCCGTATGGATGTCATCTTCACCACTGGTGAGAATATCTCCTCGAAGTCTATGCCTTTCCTCTGACCAAACCCTTTCACCACAAGTCTGGCCTTAAACCTCGTCTGTGAATTCTTCTGCTCAATCTTCTTTCTAAACACCCACTTGTTGCTCAAAGCTTTCTTGCCTTTAGGCAATTTCACCATATCATAGGTGTGGTTCTTATGCAAGGATTCCATCTCCTCTTGCATAGCTTTCAACCACTCCTCCTTATGCTCGTCGGCTAGGGCCTCAGAATAATCTTCTGGCTCTCCCCCATCAGTCAGCATAATGTACTCATGTGGCGAGTACCTCTTGGACGACTGTCTGTCCCTAGATGACCTCCTCACCTGTGGCTCAACAGGTGGATCAAGTGGGGGCTGCTCCCCTGGTCCATCTTCTGAAGGAACTCCCTCGTCATCTGCACCTTGCTGTACTCCCCCGTCATCAGGCACCACGGGAGGAGTAATCGGATCTATGTCTTCTAGCTCACCTGAACTAGGCTGATTCTTCTCTGGCTTACCAATGTCTTTTATACACTGATCTTCAAAGAAAACCACATCTCTGCTCCTGACGAGCTTCCTCTCGGTCGGATCCCACAATTTATAACCGAACTTTTCATCACCGTACCCTAAGAACACACACTGCCTGATCTTCAGATTGAGTTTAGACCTCTCGTCCTTTGGTACGTGAACGGATGCCCTGCATCCAAACACCCTGAGATGACTGTACGATGGATCATGTCCAGTCCACACCTTCTCAGGTACTTCTCCATTCAATGGGGCTGATGGAGACCTGTTTATCAAATACACCGCCGTGTGCATTGCTTCTCCCCAGAACGTCTTGGGTAATTTCGCATGGGATAACATGCATCTGATTCTCTCAACAATGGTGCGATTCATTCGCTCAGCTACACCATTATGCTGGGGGGTCTTGGGAACCGTCTGTTCATGCCGTATACCCAGGGACTTGCAGTACTCATGAAAGTCGCCGATGTATTCACCACCATTGTCAGTGCGGATACACTTCAATGATCTACCTGTCTCTCTCTCGACCATAGCATGAAACACTTTAAACACACCAAAGACCTCGTCCTTGGATTTCAAAGCATAAACCCAAACCCTCCTAGATGCATCATCTATAAAAGTAACAAAATACAATGCCCCACCCAAGTTTTTTGTCCTCATAGGACCACAAACATCAGAATAAACCAAATCTAATGCATGCACTTTATTAACATGAGAAGCAGTTTTAACGAATGAAACTCTATGCTGTTTCCCTGATAAACAATCAAGACAGGTTTTAAGAGGCATACCTGTCACGTCTGGAAGGAGCTGCTTCTTTGCTAGTACCTGAAGCCCTTTTTCACTCATGTGGCCTAGACGCCTGTGCCACATGTCAATAGCCGAATCTTCCGCTGCGTTCAATCCACCCTTGCACATACTGACACTTGCCTTGTACAGGGTGCAACACTTCTTTCCTCTAGCCACGATCAATGAACCCTTGATGAGCTTCCATCGCCCACCAGCAAACCGGCTTTCATAGCCATCATCATCCAACCTTCCCATCGACATCAAGTTGAGGCGAAGGTCTGGGATATGCTTCACATCCCTGAGAACCAATGTGCAGCCCACATCAGTTTTCACACAAATATCACCAACTCCCACGATCTTTGATACGCCAGAATTTCCCATCTTCACAGTCCCATAGTCACCTGACTTGTAGCTTGTGAAGGAGTCCCTGTGTGGAGTCGCATGAAAAGAAGCTCCCAAGTCTATCACCCAGTCGGTGCCCTGACTCGTAGCCGTGAGACATACATCGTGATCTGTAGAAAGAATGACTACCATGTCGCCATCTGAAGCGACCACAGTGGAATCTGATTCATCTTCCTTCCCTTTTCCTTTCTTGTCGTTCTTACGACATTCATGCTTATAGTGGCCCTTCTTGCCACAATTCCAGCATTCAACATCTTTTCTGTTGCTCGACTTGCCTCTTGATTTATCTCAGGCCTTCCCGCCCTTCCTGTTCTTTCCTCTCCCCCGTTCCTGCGTCACAAGAGCCTCTTGCTGAGTAGACCCCTGAGACTTCCTCCTTGTCTCCTCATTGAAGAGACAACTGGTTACCTGTTCCATGGATATCTTTTCGTCTGGCGCAGAGTTACTTAGAGACACCACCAATGTCACCCAACTGTCAGGCAATGAACTAAGCAACAGTAAAGCCTGCAATTCATCATCCAGGACCATCTTCATAGAGGTGAGTTGGTTCACTATATTACTGACCTCATTCATATGCTCGGCCACAGAACCACCATCCTTGAACTTGAGATTCACAAGTCGCCTTATCAGAAATATCTTATTACCGGCTGTCTTCCTCTCATACAGCCCTTGTAATTTTAGCCATAGGCTAGCGGCTGAGGTTTCCATAGACACATGGTGGAACACAGAATCATCCAACCATTGTCTAATAAACCCCACCGCCTTTCGGTCCATCTTCTTCCAATCATCATCAGTCATATCCTTGGATTTTGCTGATATGCCTGAGATTGGAGAATATAGGTCCTTGCAATAAAGCAAGTCCTCCATCTTAGCCTTCCATATGGTCCAGTTAGAACCATTGAGGCTGATCATCCTTGAGCCACCTTCCATAATTCAAAACCGATCCTACCCGTTCAATGAACTTAGCTTTGATACCACTTTGTTGGGGGCCTTACACAAAACCTTAGGATCTAGCCCTCCAGAACAAACCAGAATTATGGATAATAAAGCAATGAAAATAATCAATGCATCAATCACACACCACACAAGAGAATTTTACGTGGAAAACCCTCAAAGAGGTAAAAACCACGGGACCTCGTCCAGATCAACAATCCACTATGAAGTAGAACGTTTACAACCTTCTTCACTCACGCAGGAGTGGATAAACAATAAGAGAAATAGAGAAAACGGAGAGATCTAACCGATTACGAGGACATAGAAGCGCTGAGATGTAGATTGCACAGTAGAGAACCTCCACGAGCAGAACCTCCCTTCTATAAGCTCCCTCTCTCTCTTTCTCCCTCTCTCTCACCTTTGATAGCCCTAAACCCTTTAGCAAATCCCTTGCAAAGCTTTAGGAAACCCTCTTGCTGTTTTCTTCACACAACATACCCTAGAAAAATCCTAGGGACCCCTTTTTATAGTTTTAGGAAACTCCTTTCCACATCCTAGTTGCGAAAGGACTTTGCGCATCCCAGTTGCGAAAGGACTTGTGCATCCTAGTTGCGAAAGGACTTGCGCATCCCAGTTGCGAAAGGACTTGCGCATCGACGGGTCAAAAAAAACCCATCACTAGACATTCAAATTTTTCTTGGGCAAAAGAGCCACAACAAGGAGGACCATCTGGAAATCCTCCTATGCAACCTTACCCACAAGTTGGCAGTTAACAACTTCAACAGTTTCCGCAATATCAACAAGCTCCTTCACAATCAAGGAAACCATCTCTTGAAGATATACTCAATCTTTTTATGCAGAGTTCTCTTCAATTTCAAAAGGACACCCAACAGACTTTACTAGCTAACCAGCAAAGCTTACATGCAAATGCACAATCTATTGCCAAGCTGGAAGTACAATTGGGTTAACTGGCTACCGCATTGAGTAAGAGAGAGAAGGGCAAGCTCCCTAGCCAACCTGTGACAAATCCTAAGGGACGGTATGAGATTGACTCTAATTCAAATCAAGAACAATATCATGAGCAAGCTAAATCAATCATTATCCTTAGGTCCAGTAAACAAATCGAGAACAAAGTAGAGATACCCAGGGAAGAATCAAATTCCAAATCGGAAGACCAAAATGAAGCGGAGAGACATACTAGTGCATCCAAAGTCCAAAAGCACTCTGACTCTCCAGGAACCACTCATGTGCCATCTTATGTGCCTAAAGCACCTTTTCCTCAATGTTTGGCACCAGTTAAGAAAGGAAACAACTTTAATGAAATATTGGACATGTTTAAGAAAGTGCAAATCAACATTCCATTGCTTGATGCTATCAAGCAGGTCCCTACTTACGCTAAGTTTCTTAAAGAATTATGCACTCAAAAGCGTAAGCTGAATGTTCACAAGAAGGTCTTCCTCGCAGAGCAACTCAGCTCCATGTTTCAACATAACGCCCCTCCTAAATTTAGGGATCCAGGAGCTCCTACCATTTCTTACGTCATAGGAGAGCATAAGATTAAGAAGGCGTTGGTCGATTTAGGGGTGAGCGTTAATTTGTTACCATATTCTATATATGAGCAGCTAGGACTTGGTGAGTTGAAATCAACCAAAATAACACTACAACTAGTTGATAGATTTGTCAAGGTGCCCCGTGGGATTTTTGAGGATGTGTTTATTCAGGTTGATAAGTTTTATTTTCCAGTGGATTTCATCGTTCTAGATATTCAGCCTGTCCACAATCCCACTAGTCAAATCCCAGTTATCCTAGGACGTCCATTCTTAGCCACATCCAATGCTATCATAAATTGCAGAAATGGAGTTATGAAGTTGTCTTTTGGTAACATAAAAATTAAACTCAATGTTTTTAATGTTGGACAACAACCGTCAGATGCGGATGATATATTTGAAGTGAACATGATTGAGAGTCTAGTGCATGACTCTTTCCTTAAATCTTCCGAAGATACTCTTGAGGCTTGTTTAGCACATTTTGGCATGGATTTTGACATAGGAAGTTCCATCCAAGAAATCAATGCACTACTCGACTCTTTTCTTATGATGGATACTACTAAATGGAAAGCTAAAGTGAAACTTCTTCCACCATCTGAGTCTAAATTGGTCCCGTCTATTGAGAAACCACTCAAACTTAACCTTAAACAATTACCTGAAACTCTCAAGTATGCATTTTTAGGTCCTTTTGAGACCCTGCCTATCATCATAGCTTCTGACCTTAATAAGGAACAAGAGGGTAAGTTACTTAATGTTCTTAGAGAATATAAAGCAGCTATTGGGTGGACAATGACGGATATAAAGGGAATAAGCCCCACTATGTGTATGCATCGTATTCATCTTGAAGAAAATACAAAAATGTCACGTGAAATGCAAATGAAGCTGAACCCTAACATGAAAGAGGTCGTTTGGGCAGAGGTGCTTAAATTGTTAGATGTTGGTATCATTTACCCATTTCAGATAACAAATGGGTCAGTCTAATTTAAGTTGTTTCCAAAAAGTCTGTGATTACGATAAAGAAAAATGATAATAATGAGTTAGTGTCAACCCACATGACTACAGGTTGGTGAGTTTGTATTGATTACCGTAAACTGAACCTGGTCACAAGGAAGGATCACTTTCCTTTACCTTTCGTAGACCAGATGCTCAAGAGATTGGCAGGGCATAGCTACTATTGTTTCCTGGATGGTTATTTCGGGTATAATCAGATTCTCATTGCTCCCGAGGATCAAGAGAAAACCACATTTACATGTCTTTTTGGTACATATGCCTATCGGCGTATGCCATTTGGGTTGTGTAATGCGCCTGCAACTTTTCAACGATGCATGATGAGTATTTTTTTAGACATGGTTGAGTGTTTCCTTGAGGTTTTCATGGATGATTTCTCAGTTTTTGGATCTTCATTCGATGACACTACCAGAAAATTGGGAAAAGGCTACAGATAAAAACCGTAGCTAAATGTCTATGGCTACGGTTAAAGTCCGTAGCACGACCGTAGCCATTGGTGTTGTAGCCATAGGCCTACAAGCTATGGCTACGGATTTAATCCGTAGCCATAGAAACAATGGATACGGATTAAATCTATAGTCGTTGCTTCTGTA
The DNA here is from genome assembly GCA_021015155.1 of Magnolia officinalis. Taxonomy (NCBI): domain Eukaryota; kingdom Viridiplantae; phylum Streptophyta; class Magnoliopsida; order Magnoliales; family Magnoliaceae; genus Magnolia; species Magnolia officinalis. Next base: position 21,067,170 of record JAJHSJ010000003.1, read on the forward strand.
GCACTAAAGTATTTACAGCTACGGATTATACCTATAGCTAAAAGTTGAGCAAGAACCGTAGCAATAGGCTTAAATTAGCAACAGCTACGGTCTTCATATAAAAGGCTACGGTTCAAAGCCGCAACTATGGAATCTATAGGTACGAATTAAAGCTATAGCAAAGTTGTCTGTAGTTTTAAATTATAAATAGCTACGGATTATATCTGTAGCTAAAAGTAGAATGAGAACTGTAACAAAAACTGAAATTAGCAAGAGCTACGGTTTTCAACAAAGGGCTATGGTTGATAGCCATAGCTAATGGCTATGTTAATAAAAAATTTAAATAGTAATGGCAGCTCTTACCATTGTAGTACACCCTGATAACTCATATAAGGTAATATAGATCAATATTTCATGACTAAATCAATCATTCATTCAATCAAACATAATCAATCATTCATTCAATCAAACCCAATCATTCATTTCCATTCACAAAAGTACAATGCCAACATAATAGTTATATATCTATTTAAAGTTCTCATTAACAGCAAGATTCAATGCCTTCTCGCCGCCAAATAGCTTCTCAACAACTGCAAGTGAAAACTCCATAGATGTGCATCTACTGGTTATCAATTTGCCATCAACTAACACCCTATTCTTAGCTTCGTTTTGATCCGAAAGCTTACTGCACATGGATGATCATATACCTGTTTGATTTGAAGGAGAATCAATGTTATACACTGTCAGTCGTTCTTTCAGCTCGAGCACCTCATCATCTTCCTCTTCACTATCAACAGCAGTCAACATTTTCTGCTGAAAGACCCAAACCAAAAAGGCAATGAGAAGTCCACAAAAACAGGGAGATACTTGGGAAATAAGAAGCTTCAGGAACATCCAAACAACTGATATGCTGCTGAGTTGCAGTTGTCGATTTCTTTTGGTTTGCAGGGCTGACAAAAATGAGAATGTAGAGGCGGCTGATAACTGAAAGGCATGAGCATGGGAGTAACAATAAATAAATCTTAGTGATGTAGCTAGAAGAAGAAGACTTGCCTGCATATGGTCAAGCCATAAAGTAAGGCCAACAAGAGCTGCACCAGCAGACAACTTCCTAAAATTAGCTCCCCAGTCCTTGTCTGCCACCCTGCATCATGGAAAAGATCACAAGGTGTCCATAAGACAGGCCAATGTGCACAAAACAATAATGATAGGATCATAATACAATGGAAATGAGAAATTACCAAGGATGGCTTTCCAATTTGTCATGGTCATGAGTGTTCTAATCAGGACTCAAAAGGTAAAGAAGTTGGGCTTGACAATCATCTGATGAGGCAGCATGTACACGCCACATGTGGCAGCATGGCACAATAGGTCTGAGATCCTATCCATCCATCAGGACTTCAACAGCCTCATAGGGATCACACAACTAAAAAACAATAAAAGAATCACTCATTTGTATTGCCACTGCATCCCATAAAGAAACAGAAAGCACTACATATTAGATGAAGTTCAATATGTCAGCAGGAAACCCAATCTGGAGGGCTCGAAGACCATCTTCTTTCTATAAAAGATACAAGAAAGACAAGGCATATGATCCATACTTGCAAGCCTATGGGAATGACGCTGGATGTGCCTGAAGTGGGGTGCAATTTATAACCTGCATTATGGAAAAGAAACAGTTAGTCCCAACGTATAAAATATCCTCTCAAATAGGGTATGTACTGCCCAATGCAAACCAGTTTTGTCCATTAACAATATAGGTGTGCCAGCTCGATACAGGCCCGATATAACGCAATATGACCCGGTTTTGGTGGTGACTGATACAGTACACCAAAACAAATTTTTGAAGTTACTCCACCCTCAATGATTTTATCCTAGGCTAAAGGGTATCACTTGTTTAAGATGAATCAGGAATTCTACAGAAGAATCACCCAAATTAAGGGCGCATAATTGGAAGGTTCGATGTTCTCCAATCCAAGCAAATGTATGCTAATAAAGACAAATGGATGTTCCTTCATGACAACAATGCATCTAGATATCCAAAGGACCAGCCATTGTGTTGAGAGATTTATCTGTCCTTGCTCTCCAAGATTCTAGAACAGATGTCGCACAAACTAACATCCACAGATCACATTACATTGCAAATGAGCTATTATAGCTGATATTTTAATTGTTTTGATGTATCATCACCATGCCACCTGTACAATAGATTAGTAGCCCCACAACACCTTTGTCATGCAACTCTCCTACCTCTAAAACAAAGCCAAAAAAGGCCTTAAGTTCAGAATATAAAAAAGAAAAAAGAAAAAGAAAAAATAAGAGAAGCCTTGAAACAACTATGATGCATGTGCTTTATCCATGCTGTCCATCTATTTATATAAATCATTTTAGCTGGCGAGCTACAAATGAGGCAGATCAGAGGCTCAAGTGAACCATACCACTAAAAAACTAGGGATTAAACAGACGTTGAAAACCTCTGTGAGCCACAAAAGTTTTGAATCAAGTTATATTTATGTGCAGTATCACCTTTAGCAAAACTGCAGAAGGAACCAAATGTATATTTTAAAAAATAGATTTAAAAAAACCAGGTCCAAACAACCTTGGCAAAGATACAATTCAAGAATAGATGATCCATTGAATCCTCATCTTGCATGCACATCAAACACACATTTTTCACTGTATCCTCAGCTACACCCATGTTGTCTCTATAATATGTAAAAGATAACATGGAAAATCATCATCATCATCATCTTAGCCATATCCCAATTAATTGGGGTCAGCTTCATGAATCCTGTTCCTACAGTCATGGCACAAGTTTGATGCCAGTTGCCAAACTGACGCAACCCCCCTTTATCAGGGCTTGGGACTAGCAATGAGAGCACAAAACTACCACAAGCACAATGTATGACTATTACATAGGTTGATTACAATCACCGTGTTAATAACATGGAAAATATGATAGCTAAAAACAAATTTAATAGAAATCAGCATTTATACCCATTTCAGCAACCTAAAAATCCTTATGAAAATCAACAAACAGTGAGCTGACAAATAAAAAGTGAGTTGAAGATAACAAATAGCGAGCTGATGAATAAAGAGTGAGTTGCAGACACAATGTTAACCCATCAGTTGAAGATGGCAGTTTTCAAACCCACCATTTCTTTCATATTATCAATGCAAGAAACAACAATGACAACTGTAGCAATACATGGGTGTGTATGGACAACAAGCATGTCAATCTGTTCACCTCCTCATATTCACATTCCACAGGGAGCACTGCAATTTAACAGTGGGCCGCATATTGGATGGCATATATAAAACACAATGGAATAATCTAAATAAATCCAAGACATAACTACCACCAAACAAAGATAGAAGCAACAGACAAAATTATAGAAACGAAAAAACAAAAAATCACTTCATTTCAAACAGATCCCCAAAAAAATGCAGGCTATTTTTTACACACTGGTTAGGGCTCTCTCTCTCTCTCTATCAATCTGCAGAGGAAAAATGCAGGCCAAGGGCCATCTACAGAGAATCAGCTAGTCAGGGCTCTCTCTCTCTCTTCTCAATAACACCAGGTGTATCATAGAGTATCATCAGCAAACTAACCGATTACTCAGATAAATATATGGACAAGCTCCTTAAACTTCTGCCTAGTTTTCAGTGACTATTACCCATTTGTTATCTTAAACAACAACATTTAAGATTGGCTAAGAAGGAAAATTATAAAGAGAGAGCATTCAGCTATGGAAAGCATTGTACTTGATACTCAGGGCCAGAACAAATGCCAAGGATTCGATGGCGCGTTGTTTGAGGTTTATCTGTAACAATCGAAAGTTTCTGGCCTATCATCTGGTTTGATAGTGTACTCTTTCCTACATTCGGCTTCCCTAATACAGCTACATATCCTGCATTTAACTTATATACCATAAGATTACAAAGAAGATTATCATTTGGTTTGATTAAATGAATAAAGAAAAACCAAAATTAGAGAGAACAAAGGAATATATGAACTGCGATATAATAAACCCGCAGAACAGTCTCCTTCCTATTTTTGTTTATTGAGTTTCTAAGATTCCTGATTTTCTTCTATAGTTAATACTCTGTTTCCCACAATGAGGCTTCAGTTTTCAATTAAAAATAATATATAATAAATAAAGAAAAAGAAGAAGAAGGAGAAGAAACAAAGAGTGACAGAACTCTAAGCAAGATGTTACTGTGACATGAGTTCTGATTGGACTCAAGCAGCTAAAACTTCATAAACAACAGGGAATTAACTTGGTAAGGTAGAATTACCCAAACCAAATGGCTTGGAGTGATTTCAGTAAGAATTCCAGATAAATGCAGTATCGTTTAAGATCTAATAATAAAATCCCTTACCGTGAGCTGCTTGGTTATTTCAGTCATCTTCACAACAACTTCCTTGGTAACTACTGTTGCTTTTTCAGAATTCATGAAATCGTAGCAATCTGCATCTCTCACACTATCAACGGAGGGTTGCCACCAGATCAAAAGTACAGGTCACTGTCCACGTACAAAACTGAAAGCCTTAGCAAACTTCACATCTGTGGACCCTCTAATTCCTTCTAACTGAACCACCCATGTGATAAATAAGGCAATCCAAGTTGAATAACTGTTTCATGTATGACAGATACCTACTAATCTATCAAATACCAAGCATTTTCTTATGCAAAAAAAAAAAAAAAAAAACCCAACAAAGTGTTAATTGATTAAGCAGTTCGTAGGAAAGAAAAATCAGAAACAATGATGGTGATGAGGAATGATGAAAAGTCATAGATTACAAACAAGCTTTGAAACCTTTCAATATGTAAATATTCACATGATTGATTTTGATAATCTGTATGAGAATTGATGATTCTAATGTAGCAGAATTTGTTTTTCTATAGATTTCAACTCCATTTCTATAACAGACGATCCAAGCACCCCAAAAAAAGAAAAAAAGAAGCCGAGATCTGCATACATGCAATCATGCAGGATTCATTTTATAGGCAGCAAAATCAGGCCTGCCCATTGGTCCACCAGAAAAAAAAAAAAAAAGGTTGATAGAAATTTGAGAATTGAAATTCCGACTACATGTAGATAAATCGATTATAAAATAAGATTACTGGTAAAAGACTTGTAGAAGAACCAACCTTGTCATTGTTGTTTTTCTTATCTACAAAAATTTTGAGAAGTAAAACCATACATTAAAATTGATTGAAATAATCTCAAAAATAAGGCTTTTACTTTTTTTTTTCCATATTAATTAAACCACAAAAATGTGGGTATTCAGTTCTTAAGAGCAGGGGATATTGTCCGCTGATCTAGACCATAAGTATGTTGGATCCCACCATGGATGCACTATTCCTCACAAATCTCCTCAATAAGTCCCAAGATTAATCATTGGGATCTTCTGATCTTGGAGATTTTGGGGTGTGGTCCATCTAAGGCGGGAATCAGCAGACTGATGGCCTGGATTACCGAACCATGGGCCCCACTTACAAGAATTAGAAACCCATGTATACCGCATGAAGACACAACACATACAATATATAGTTCATCCTAGTCACAATTACTTAAATGTAGAAGGCTAATACTAACCAGCAGCAAACTGACTCACGCATTGTAACCACCAATTAGGATAGCCTGATAACAAAAGTCAGAAAACAGCACAAGCTAGAGAAGTATTCTCCCAGCTTCCTTTTCGTTCCATTTTGAAACCATCTTTGACAGTTAGTTCAACCTGCAAGTCAAACGCATGACTTTAGTAATGAAATATAGCACTGATGGCAATTGAAGTGGAAAGCCCGGTAGTCCAAAACTTGTCACTGTTGCTGCCAGATCTCCATGGGCTAAACAAGTTCAGCATAGCTAAGGTACTCACTAATCTCCTTCTCGCCCACAAACAACTATGAGACCTGTAATATAAAAGTAAAGAAATCTATAAAGTCATTCCACAATATTAAAAAAGTGGAATGATTAAGAAATCTATGAAGTCATTCCACAATAGTAATAAAGCAACACAATGTAAAAAGTGGTACAGGCTAATAAAGCAACACAATGTTAAACTTAACAACATTTTTTAAGATTGGCAATGGAATGATTAAGTTGATTACCCCATCAGATGCAGAAATGGTAGAATGCAGATTTGGTGTGGAGTTTGCACTTTCAATTTTAACAGTTACATGTATATCTACACCACAGCCCGCAAAAACCATATCTACACCACAGTTTACATGTATATTTGTTATTGTCATCTCTCAAAATTCTCCATCCACTAAAATAAAATCCTCAAACATTTCATTAAAATTGAAGATAGAAAGGAAAAATGAAAACACTAAACCTTAAGCGCCAACAACTTCAGCTTCCGCCTCTGTAATTGTTTCATCTGCAGGGTACTGTTGATAGCATCACTTATCAGCTCCCAGTTTGGACCCATATCATGCATGAGGACAACAAGTGCCTGAAATAAGAAATTTTAGTTAGGGAGTTCTCCATTGTCCTTGCAATTAGATTTCATATTTATTCTATTTACATGGGTTTCGAATTCTCAAAACCATTAAAATGAACAAACAGAATTTTCAAAAACAGAGTGCCAACATCAATGAAAATATAGCTTCTAACAGGAACTTCATTTCCATCAATGAAAATATTCCATAAGTGGCCATTAATTTTCTAAACAGATCCATCTGATTCCCAAACAACTCTAAACATGCACCACTACAAGCCATGCCTGCAAACCTGCCATCGTTGTAGGACATCTTAGCCATGCATCAGGTGGACCAGCCTGAAATCTTTGTATAGAGACTCATTTCAGCCACCAACACAATTCACGTAAGAAAGAAAGAAAGAAATAGTGTCCACAATGGGAGAGAAATATAACTATTTCAATGAAATCCATAAATGTAACTTTCTATGACTTAGAATTAGTGTGTACGGACCTAGAAAACGAAAGTCTCTATTAGTTCAACCAAGTTGTATATTCTGGAAATGAGAGGACAGAATTGCTACGGTTGTATATTTTGACATTCTTCTCTAAGAGTCATTTACAACAAGCTGAATAGATGGTTGAGATCATCCTTTTACAGAAACACATTCATGGTGGAGTACACCAGATGAATGGCTGAGACCATGAACTGTCACGCTGACTGGATGATTGAGATAATCCTTTTACAGAAACACATTCATGGTGGAGTTACTGGAGTACACCAGATTAATGACTAAGACCATGAGTTGTTGTGCTACGCATTCAATTTTCATGAAGGTAATAGGTATAATCAAATCTACATGTTGTAGCATTGGGACAAAGTATATTTTCCCAAATTAACTTAGTGCTAACAATTGCATACCTTACCATGGTAATTTTGCATGCATGCACATCAATCCTAGCCAGCCAAATTATGGCCCCATTGTGAATGAACAAGGCCTGCAAACCACACTGATCAGATAATCCTAGCATTGATGGTCATCATCAAATGGATGGTTCGAAAGAGAAAGGTCGTTAGTCGAAATTCAACGAATAAAATTAGATCTTCTAGAAGATAATCCAATCGGAGTGGTTTTTGGGCAATGCTCCACAATTCAGATGGCCTGATCTACCACAGAGCAAGCTGCATGTCCGGTGTATGTTTGCCACATGTAATAACCGATAGAAAATACCCTCCATAGCACACCCCGGGGCATGCATAAATGCCAGAGATACATAATCCATCATTTAACAGAAAGTCCTTAGACAATTCCACACTAGCAGTCACGTGCAAAGATGTGATTTGGAATTGAATCCGTGACAAGGAAACGAAGATTTTTTTTTTTTTTTCTGATTTTTGTCAATCTAAATCTCATGAGGATTCTAAATTAGGATTTAATAAATTCCTACATATCATATTCTCTTATTATAAACAAACAAGTTTTGATATTTTCTCGTAGTTACAAATGACAAGACCCAAGTTGTGACCTGTGTGGGAGAATTTCCCACGAGTGCACAAACCATGGACCTGGTTCATTGAGTGGATTCATTTGCAACAAATCACAAGCCCAACATCTCAAGCAATTGGTATGGTTACCTGACTTGCAATTCTGCTTCTATCATTTTTCCAATTCTCCTATAATTTTGAAAATTGGCATAATAAGAATAGAATTTCTTAAGGAGTTTGAGAAATGATGGCTGTTGAAAATTCTTTAGATGCTTTTACACAGTCAGGGTTGTTTAATAGTTCGGCACTAAGTTCCCTCAAATACCTAAATAAACTGGTTACCCTTGGTGAGCGCAGCTTGTGACTGGGTTGCAATCCATTCTTTTGAGGAACATGACAACTTAGCCAGATTTCCAGTATTTGAAATGCTTTATTGTTCTATGTATTTACGTATTAATGAAGTGTATTTGATAAATTATTCTACAATCTATAGCTCATCAATGTTTGTAATTGAAAATTATTTTCTACGATGTAATACATCTGTATAATATTTTACATGTTTAATGGTTTCTAAACGTTGGATTGCCCTGCATCATGCATTCAAAATTGAGTTCTGTAATTAATGCAAACTACATGCTATAGAATTTACAATTTTGAACTTCATCTGTATGTCTAGTAACATATGTGAGAATGATCAACTCAGGCCAAGTCTGAAGCAGGTCACAACTGTATCATTTTCAATTCTTAACATGGTATTGTAACTCTTAACTTAGTGAGTCATGAGTAGCATTGCTTTTGAACCATGTTTCCAGATAATTTATGCTTTCCCCCCTTTTTTTCTTCTTTCGAAGTGCAATTTCTCTTGTAATAGTCTCGATGATAGGTAATTTTTATCCCATCTTGATGTATTGTTAGCAATTGTGTGATTTGTGTGGGAGAATTTCCCACGAGTGCACACACACACACACACAAACACAAAAGAATCGTTGTTAGGAAAGATCAGACAAGAACCTGTCACTCTAATCTGAGAGCACAGACAACTCTTTTCAGTGCTTTAGATGCCATTAGCAGATCAGATTCCGAATGAGCAGCAGAAAAAACATGCGGATGCCTACAAACCAACAACCATCAGCATGAGGATTCGACTAAAGTAATCTACCATTCTCCTTACTGTCAGTAATATCATCGAGCACCTTTAGATCATTCTTGAAGGAACTGGTTGATGACTGGCACAAAATATAGCAAAGGAATGAACACTTGCAGAATGCAATTCTTTCATGTGAGCCAGAATGCAGTTCCTTCAATGTAAAGTGCCAAACCACCGGCAATCGGAACTCCACATTTCGGCTTCCCCTGCATTCTAAGTTTGTAGGGGAAGTAATCAGAAAGATCCACATACATAAATCTGAAAGGGAAAATAAAAAGCTCATATTCGAAGCTTACCAAGTTCTGCATTCACTGCCGAGATGTCTTCTGGAGTGAGAGAGAAAAGGGGCGTGGGAGATTGAGATCGAGAGAGAGAGAGAGAAAGAGAGAGAGAGAGAGAGAGAGAGAGAAGGGGTGCGAGAGATTGAGAGAGATAGAGAAAATGTAGGCGTGAGATTGAGATTGAGAGAGATAGAGAAGAGGGGCGCGGGAGATTGAGAGAGACAGAGAGATAGAGTGTAACGACCCGTAAATTTCAGTACTTTGATTCGAGTACCATCTCGACCAGAAATCAATTAGGATTAAATCCTTTAGAAATTTAACAAAGTTAACTAAGTGCAAAACTCGATTAGCCATGGAATCCGTTGGGATCGCTTTCAATACGATCTGCAAGAACCAAAACTTGCAAAATCAGTGACTCTAGGTTACCCTAAAGTTTAGAACCAAACTCATTACCCGGCTGCTCTCGGGAATGAAATGAAACTTAGTATTAGGTCTAGATCGCACATCAGAAGTCTGATTAGCACGAAGTTAAAGAACTAGGACCGCCTCACTGGGCTTGACAATCATCTCAAAAATCAGGTCCAGCCGATGTCCCACGGCCATTCGTTTGGATCCGGAGCGAGGGAGTGTGAAAAACACTATTCCCTTTACAAAATAAATATATGGAATAGTGATCTGGCACCATTCGCTTGCGCATCAGTATTAAGCAACCAGATCGTCAGAATCAGACCAAATTACACCCTTGGATTAAGAAAAATTTCAGGAACATTTACATGTACTTGGAATTTCGGATCGTGGCCCACTGACCGTTAAACTGAAAGTGGTCCGCCAAGTGCGATCTGGGAATCCGATCAAGTCGAAAACGTAATCCCACATAGATCCATGTGTGGTGAGCTTAAGTCTGACGTTTGGCTCAAGGAGGGTCACCAAAACCTCTCTTTTGAGCTGGAAAAGTGACGAAATACCTATATTAGCAGTAACCCTTGCACCTGAGTCTATTTTGAAGAGGTTTTAGGCTATAAAAGGAGCTTAGAACAGCCCCTCTCACAGCCATACGAATTTGGGATAAAACCTTAGAGAGAGAGAGAGAGAGAGAGAGAAAAGAGAGAGAAGAGCTTGGGATTTGTGGGAGAACTTCTTCCTACTGCTTTCAGATATCGCACGGCCTACACCGCCTCTTTTCAGGCGCTCTCCCGACGGTATCCACTCCGTTTTAAGGTGAGAAACCCTAACCCTAGGTCTGATTTGAAGTATATAGATTATAGATTATGAAAAGGCTAACCGATTCCGCTCTTTAGGCTAGAAAACTCCCGAATACGGAAGCTCACCAAACCTTACAGATCCGTTGAGATTCCAAGGGCAAAGGTGAGGACTTTAGGTGTATAGGTTACGATTTTCAATGCTTTCAATGTCAGATAATGATAGATTCATGATCTGCATGCAATTGCACATGTACAAAGTACTTTCCATTTCCTGCTTCGATTAACGTTGTAGAATATGGAATTTCACATACTCTAGGTATACGTAGAAATATCGTATGCGTATTTTTTTTGGGAAAATGTTTGACATGTTTATTTAATGTATGATTATATGATATATGGATAAAATACTAGTTTGGTGAAAGGAATCGCCGAAATACATGTTCGCTTGTAAATACCAAGTATGTTGAAATTGTGTATTCTAGAAATACCGCATATGTGTAAATTTTGGAAATGCAATTGTAATGATTATTTCCTGTATGATTATGGTATACATGGATAAAATACTCACTTGGCGAAAGGATAGCCCTAATACGTATTTCGCTAACATACGTCATGTATGTTGGAATAGCGTACTCTAAGTGTTTGTGTAAATGCTTGTGTGTGTAAATGCTTGAGTGTTAGTGCCTTAGAGAGGTGCTGATATGGAATTCCCGACTACCTTAGAGACATGTAGGATACCCTCCATGTGGTGGTTCGCTATAACCACTCACTTGTGATGTGTATGTAATTGTATCCCAATTTGTACAGTACTCTACAACATGCTTTACAACATGCTTTACTTCGTGCTCTACAACATGCTTTACTTCATGCTTTATAACATGCCTTATGACATGCCTGTTAACATGCTTGTATTACTTTGTTTATCATGCTTTACTCCACATGCTATGGATGAAGATTGATTGAGTTTGGGACTATGCCCATAGTTCAGACATTCGGTATCAGACTTGAGGTTGTGGCTGAGATTCATGTCGCCACAAGGGGTGTGTCTAACGAACCCGAGTCGTACTCCGGTTGGTGATAGTGGTTGGCCACATGGAGTGCTTTTGCGCTCCATATCGCCCAACTTATTGTGCGCTCGAGCTAGTCTGACTCGTCAAGTAAACCGATATGTTGAATGTGTGTTTACCATGTTTGGTCGCTACTGCTTGAACCTAGGGTACCAAACTTACCAGTGGCGATCCCGTTAACCATGGTACCTCGATCCGCTAAGACTCATGAGCCGGACATGGTGGTATAGGACACCGTGGCCGAGCTGTCGACCTATGCTGGGGCCAAGTGCTTCCCCATAGTGACCATTGAGCAACCTAAACTCGTGAGCCAAATACAGTGGTATGGGACACTGTATTCGAGCTGTCGATACTTACGGCGAGAGCCGAGTACTGTAAGACCTGTGCTCGTGCTGACGGGCGACGAGTCCTCCGTAGTATCTTCGAGTATACTCCAAGGGTCTGTGATTGGCGATGAGTCTTTCACAGCAACTAGAGTATGAGTTGAGCCGAGTACGGTGAGACCTGTACTCGAGCTGACGGCTAGTGATTGAGCCGATTATGGTGAGACCTGTACTCGAGCTGACGGCCAGCAATTGAGCCGCATACGGTGAGATCTGTATCCGCGCTGACGGGTGACGAGCCCTTTGCGATGCCTTTGCTATGCCTCTCAAACCATAATATCGTATGAGATTAACTAGGATTGACGACCCTAGAATGGATCATGTTTGGGAATGATACAAGGGAGGTACCTTAGTTTCCCAATACTGCTGTTTGAAATGGACTAATAATAACTCGGTAATCATGATCATCATCGCACCGCATGTGCTTAGTAGATGTGGCGCACTGAGGGAGTTAAGCATTCGCGAACGTAAGATGATGTAGCATGAGGGTGGTTTGGCAAGGGCATACAGCATCATGTCATTTCATTCTCGCACTTAATAAGAGTAGTTAGAATTGTTTGATTTGTACTGCTTTATCATTACTGCTTGATTGAATTGATAACATGTTAACCTATGCTTTATTGTTCCACTGAGTTAGCTACTCACTCCCACGTTACGGGACGGTGTTTGCAACACCAACCAGACTCTATCGCAGGTATAGATGGCGCGACGGTTCAGGAGCCGGAGCCCGATTTCGACGAGGACCAGGATGAGTTCTCGTTTATGCAGTATTTGGATGGCTTTGCTTAGGCCGATAGCATCGCGGGGATTACAGGACACATCTTTAGATTGTATTTTGATTTTTGACTCTAAAAATAGTACATGTATATGGGTACTCAGTTAGCGATCCTACTCTGATGTTCATAAAATTTTTTTGTTTCTTTACATACTTTAAATATACAATTTCAGTCTTCCGCTTGCCTTTATACAATTGAACTGGAGTATGAATTACTGTTTTGGTATAATCTCATTCATGTTTATTGCTCTAACTCAGACAATATTTAACCATCATTGTGTATGTTGCATAAGTGATGCGTTGGAACTCGGGAGTGGAGTTCATACTCGACCCCCGAATTTCAGGGATTACATAGAGAGACCAGAGGCGTGGGAGATTGAGAGAAAGAGAGAGAAAAGGGCGGCGTGAGATTGAGATTGAGAGAGAAAGAAGAGGGGCGCGGGAGATTGAGAGAGAGAGAGAGAGGAGAGAAAGGGACGGACATGAGAGGGAATACGGGTGAGGGAGTGGAGGGAAATGAAATTCGTGATAGGGGGAAAAGACAAAAACCAGCGCGGTTTTCCACATTTTGGCCTGCTACAGTTTTGCTACGGTTTTTAACCGTAGCTAAAATCCAATATGATCGTAGCAAATGATCAATCTGTAACGGGCCCTCCACAGCTCACATTTGACGGGATCCAAACGGACGGCCTTGTCAGGAGATTTGTGGGGTCCATAATGATGCAATCGATATATCCAATCCATCCATTAATTTTGTAATATTTTTTATAAGAAATTAACCAAACATCTAGGCAAATCGAAGGTTAATTGAACCATGCCATCAATCAATGGATTAACCTCCAATCTTTCCTACCGTGTGGTCCACTTGAGCTTTCGATCTACTTCCTTGGTTCCTGCCTAAAATATTTTTTAAAAATTTATAGATGTATTAGATGGAGTACACACATTTTAATGGCCTTTATAGAGTCCCGTATGACATATCCAAGGTTGTACGTACAGCTAGCAGAGTTAGCTTTTTGCTACGGTTATTGTAATTTTAGCTACGGTTCTTAGCCGTAGCTAATTAGCTACGGATTTAAGCCGTAGCTAAAAACCAGAATAGTCCGTAGCCTTTGGTCATTTTTTTTTGGTAGGTGAATGTTTATACCATCTATCTCTTATCTTGGAAAGATGTACAAAAACGAACCTGGTATTGAATTGGAAAAAGTGTAATTTTATGGTTCAAAAAGGGATTGTACTCAAGCATGTTATTTCAAGTAAAGGCATTAAGTTGATAAAGCCAACATTGATTTAATTTATAGTCTTCCTCCACCCAGAACAGAATATTAGATCGTTCTTAGGGCATGCGGGATTCCACAGGAGATTCATTAAGGATTTTAGCAAAATTTCTTGACCCTTATGCAATTTATTAGATAAAGATGTTGCTTTTGTCCTTAATGATGACTGTCGGAAAGCTTTTAATGAGTTATTAACTTCTGCTCTAATCATCCAACCACCTAATTGGAGTTTACCTTTCGAACTTATGTGTGATGCTTCGGACTATGCTGTTGGAGCCATCTTAGGACAAATATTGAACAAAATGCCTCATGTCATTCATTATGCTAGTCAGACTCTAAATGATGCTCAACTTAACTACTCTACCACAGAAAAAGAATTGTTGGCAGTGGTATTTACTCTAGACAAATTCAGGTCGTATCTCATAGGATCAAAGGTTAATTATAGTGTTCTCAGATCATGCAGCATTGAAATATCTTCTTTCTAAAAAAGATGTTAAACCTCGATTGATTCGTTGGATTCTCTTGCTACAAGAATTCGACATTGAAATTTGGGATAAAAAGGGTTTCAAAAATGTGGTAGCCGACCATTTGTCTAGACTTATTTTAGAGTCCACAGTGGATCCTTTGCCAATGAACGAGTCTTTCCCTGATAAACAACTTTTAGTTATTTCTCAATTACCTTAGTATGCGGATATTGTAAATTATCTTGTTACAAGTCAACTTCCTTCTCATTGGACTAAACAGGATAAATCCAAATTTCTTGCTGAGGTTGAACATTTCTTTTGGGATGACCCATACTTATTCAAACTTTGTCCTGACTAGGTTATTAGGAGATGTGTGCCTGAGAGTGAGTTTCATAGTATAATCTCCTTTTGTCATGACCATGCATGTGGCGGTCATTTTGGTTCAAAGAAAATAGCTGCAAAAGTTTTACAAAGCAGATTTTATTGGCCTACACTTTTTCAAGACACCCATGTCTTTTGTTCTACATGTGATAGATGCCAACGCACGGGTAATATTTCTCGCAAGAACATGATGCCACTTACCAATATTCTCATTGTTGAGATCTTTGATGTTTGGGGTATTGACTTCATGGGTCCATTTCCCCCGTCATTCGGTTATATGTATATCCTTGTGGCCGTCGACTATGTCTCTAAGCGGGTTGAAGCAGTGCCATGTAAAACGAATGATCACAAAGTTGTGGTCCGTTTCTTGAAAGAAAATATCTTTTCTCGTTTTGGCACTCCTCGAGCAATCATAAGTGATGGGGGTACTCATTTTTGCAATAAACCGTTTGAATCTTTAATGAAGAAACTCATAAAGTTGCAATGCCATACCATCCACAAACCAGTGGTCAAGTTGAGGTTTCGAATCAGGAGATTAAACAAATTTTAGAGAAAACAGTTCACCCTGACGTAAGGATTGGTTGCAACGTTTGAATGATGCTCTTTGGCCGTATCGTACGGCTTTTAAAACCCCGATTAGAATGTCCCCATATAGGCTTGTCTTTGGGAAAGTATGTCACTTGCCTGTAGAATTAGAACATCATGCTTATTTGGCCATTAAAACCTTTAATTTTGACTTAAACAAGGCTGGATCGCACCGTAAACTTCAACTCAATGAGTTAGAAGAAATTCGAAATGAGGCATATGAGAATGCCAAAATTTATAAAGAACGGACAAAATTTTTTATGACAAATCAATTCTTCACAAGACATTTCATCCAGACCAGAAAGTATTATTGTATAATTACAGGTTACGCCTCTTTCCTGGAAAACTACGTTCGCGATGGTATGGTTGTTATCAGGTAGTACAAGTATTTCCTCATGGAGAAGTTGGGATTAAAAATCTAAAGGACGAAAATATTTTCAAGTAAATGGTCAACGGCTGAAACCGTATTTAAAGGATTAGGTTGATCAAGATGTTGAGGAAATTCATTTGGAAGACCCAAGTTATCAAGATTGATTAATTTATGGTCTTGCTTGTCTAGCTGAAGATGTTAAACTTAGCGCTCATAGGAGGCAACCTAGCTTTTCATTCCATTTCATTTCCCTAGTTAGTTAGTTCAATGTTTGTGGGTAACATTGCTGCAAACCCTCATGAGACTACAACTCTTCCACTAGAGGTAACCTAGGGATTTAAAGGCTTGTTGCATACGTTAAATGCAATCGAGAGCACTTGCGAAAGTGGTATAGGTAGGATATTCTTTTTGTGATTTTATTTTTATTTTTTTTACTTTTGTTGATTTCTCTCTTGTGCTGACTCGTTTTTTCGTTGATATCTTTGGAAAACCTCTTGATTCCTTCGTCCAGGTACTATCTTTCCATCACTCCTCTTTTACTTTCGTTATCCCATGTGCATTGCATGTTTATTTCTTTTATATTGAGGACAATGTAGATTTTAGGTTGGGGGTGGGAGATTAGGTTACCTAATTAATATTTTCTTGGTCTTGAGCAAAATTGAGAAAATTTTTAAAATTTTCTGAAATTTCTTATGAATTTGAAGCGATTTTGATGGCCATCTTGGATTGAGAATTAAAAGATATGTGATGTTGGTAATTTATGACTCTTGGATTCAGTTGTCTGTTAGATTTCACAGTTAAGTTTGAATTGTTAACCCATTATTAGAAAGTTTAAGCATTGATTGAGTCATGATTTCGCATATCACATCTCGCTTACACATAAACGTTCCGGTTCGATAATTGAATGATTAACTTGGTAATCACTAGGCATGAAAGGAACCAGTCCGAAAAAAAATAATAATAATAATAATTTCATGTTCAGTAAGAAGAATTGAAAGGATAAGTCGCATAATCTCCACCATAGGTTTTCTCCCTATAGGTGTAGATTCGATTCCCCATGGTTGACATTTAGAAAAAGTTAGGCGACAAGTTTTCACCATAGGTTTGCTTCCTATAGGTGAGGATTTGATTTCCCTCCGCGTTACTGTTCATAAAAAAAAGAAGTCAAAGGCTGATAGAATGGAAAGTTAATCTGTAAGGCAAGTGTTGGTTTCAGGTTTGGTTGTCATGAACTCTGTTGTTAATTACCAATGATATCATGAAATTGACAATTGGATCTCTTAATGATGGTAAGCCGAGATTACACTATACACTCATGGAACTCAATGTCTAGAATTGTTCTAATTAATGGATTAGTATTTTGAACTTGATTATGAAGATTACCGTGAGCTTGATTCTGGGAGAAAAATTTTCACTCACCATTCATGAATCTTAGAATTTTCGCATCTCAACTATTTGTTCACAAGTCGTTCGGGTTTACAGGAGTTGTCTTTTATTTCTAAAATTATTTTTCGAATGTTTTGCTCGGGACTAGCAAAATGCTGGTTGGGGGTTGTGATGAGGGTTGAATATTGCATATCAGACCCCGATTATTGCATAATTTTACGTACATGATAATGTTTAATGCCACATTTTAATTGTGTTTTTTGTTGCAGGGAGTAAGCAGGAGCGTGGATTGAAAAAAGAGTATTAAAAGTGTTGATTTGACGTTCTGAAGTCACCAGAGCAAGGGACAGACTCCAGAGGACTGAGATCAATGGATTTACACGCTAGGGATCCGAGGAAATCAAGCCGTTCACGTTAAGTGGGGCCCGAAAAGCGTCCAGAATGCAAGATCACAGTATTCCTACCATCTGCTCGGCTCGAAACTTCTTACAAGGCCAGAAAACCATTAATTAACTGTACACGCTGAAAATCAGCCATTGGATCTTTGTGGAAACGGCCCCAATAACAGATCAGCCCCCATATCCATGATTTGTGGCCCGCTTGAAATCTGGATATACTTCAGTTTTAGTCTTGACACTTTAAATGAGGTGATAAAATGAATGGATGGGGCAAATTTCAGATACAAATATCCGTGGGACCCACAGGTACAGTGAATGTGCATCATGCACAAGTGCACCGGACATGTACCTAACATCAAAAAGTCGGTCAGCACTCTTTTTCACAAAAAACTCAAAAACGGCAAGCGTCGTTCTCTGTTTGCAACAGGGACTTCTGGTTTCATGCAGTGGGGCCCACCCCTCATCCAAATCGTCAATATGAACCATCCGTTCGTTTCAAAAGCTCGAACCAACCATAAAAAAGGAGTCTTTCCAACCCCATGCTCGCATACAGAGGAACATATCAAAAGCAGGTTGAATGGCAGAGGAAACTATCATGTGTGCCTCATCAACAGAAGCTAGAAATTATATATTTCCGACCGAAATTTCGAGAGGAATTCAGTGGACGGATTGGATTTCTCCTTAGAATCTGATAATGGGCCCCACCAGCGCCACAACGAAAGAAATCCGCATCCCTGTTCCGCGTCCGGACGCAACTCGACTTTTGCAGGTTGTGGTATGATCAAGGTGATGATCGGACGGACAATCTGATCCGTCCATCATATAGGCCACTCAAAAATGTCCTAAGGGACGTTGATCTTTTGGATGAAATGAAAGGAAGGGCAGAGTTGTGAGGCTCCAATTTTCACTGCGTGACATTTATACACGCACCGACTGTCGCTGCGTAAGCTTGGCACCGACTATTGCTGCATAAGGAAAACTTCAGCATGAAGTTTCTCCTCTCCACCAATTGTATCAGCCTATAAAAGAAAGAGGAAAGAGAGAAGAAAATGGGAATTCAATGGGGTCGACGAGTTGTGGACGTGAAAGAGAAAAGGAAAGGAAAGGAGGGCAGATCCTGAGGCTCGACTTGTGGCTAGACGTAGAGCAAAAGAGAGAGAGAGGGCATCCAAGTTTTCCAGATCTTGAGAGCTTGTGTTGGATTTCTAAAAGTTTGGAAAGGGATGTATCTTCTATCAGCTATATTTTCTTTCTTTCCAGTTGAATTTATGAGTTGCTAATCTTTTAGCTAGGGCTGAGATGAAGCCCCTAATTTGAATAACTCTTGTTGATTGTTGATTTTATCTGAATTGATTGATCTGTTTCTTTTTCTAGTATGCTCAACTGAAGACTCCGTACTCTCCATTCTATGAGCTTAACCAGAGTCTAGATGTGGATGTTGTTTGGGATCTTATTTTAGGTGCTTGTGTCTGACCATGAACAGGTTTCTTATAAAAAAAAAAATAGGAATCTACATCTCTTCATGCCTGACCATGGATGGAAGATGTGATCCGTATGCTTTAAGGGATTATACATTCTGTGTGCCCGACTAAGGACATAGAGTGTGATTCATTTATTTTTATATCAATCTGAATTAGGGTGAATCAACAGGTAAAACAAGGGTCAGGATAATTAGGGGTGGATTTGAAAGTCCTAGTCTTCTCCTTGATTGAATTTTCTTTATTGCTCTCAGTTATTTTATATTGATTTTCGTTAGTTTATTTAATCACTAGTCAAGCTATTTATTGGATTAATTAAGAAGAATCATAAATTTTGAATTACGACAACTAGTCCTCGTGGGAACGATCTCGTAATACGTACTGTATCTACATCTGATTCGTATACTTGTGAGTTTAAAATCATTTAAATCAGATTGGTTTAAATAAAACATCATCGACACTCACTTTTTCTGTCAGAAAATTTTTCTTTTGAATACTATGTCGTCTCTTAGTTGTACATAAATCTTTTAAAAATTTGGTGTAAGAGGGGATTTGTTTCACAATGTCTAGAAGAGGTATGCTGACTTTCACTTATTTTATCACCTCTAGCATGTCCTAAGAGTTAGGTAAAGGTTTTGGTGCAATCAACCGCTAGGGGAATGACACAATCAGCTTACTCAGTCTTTCCAGTTCTTTCTCATGTGAGGCATTGCTAGGTCTATCATTCTCAATTTCTTCAAAGTCCTTAGACTTTTCAGCCCTCACCGGAATAGCTTTTTCAATAATCTTCCCACTCCTAAGAGTCATGATAGACTTAGCCTGCTTCATTTGATTTGAAGAGCTTGTGTCACTTATTTTATATTGCAGTTTTGCATTCGGGAGGGGTTAGGCCGGAAGGATCCCTTTTTCCTCAATTGAATTTTTTGTATTAAGCCCTTGTATGGCCTTTGTAAGATCTTGAAAGGCTTGTAACATACCCTGATTAAAAAGCTCTTAGTTTTGCATGTGTTTTAAGATCAGATCCTCTTGAGGTTTCCTTTAATTTAGAAATTGGTTAAGGATCCTTTGAGGAGTAGTAGTTTGTCCATTCCTCCAACTGAAATTTGGATGGTTCCTCCAACTTGAGTTATATGTATTTGAGGTGGGTACACCGAAAGGTCTTTGATAGTTGTTTATGGCATTTGATTGCTCATTCAATATCTCTTGAAAAGTAGGAATTGTTAGGCAATTTTCAGTTTTATATATGTTACAAGCATAAATACCACAAACAACTTCCACGGCTTTTTCGGGTTCTGCCTTCTTAAGTTCCATGACCTCAACTTTTCTTGTGAGTTTGGACAATCCTGCATTTATATCATCTTCCTCTTTTAAAACATAAATTCTTCCCCTTTCCTTTGATTGAGTAGGCTTAGAAGTGGTAGTTCTTAACAAGGTATCCCATGATTGCGCATTTTCAGCGAGTTTATCAAAATAATCCCGCACATCATTGGCTTCCTTGTCTATGAATTCCCCATTATGTGATCTCCACAAATTGGCATATGGATGAGGTCAATCCTCATAGAAAAAAGTCGTTATCCTCCATATTTCGTAGACATGTTATGGACATGAATTTATGAGATCCTTAAATTACTCCCAACATTAGAAGGTCTCATCTTCTTTTTACGCAAAATTCATGATTGCTTTCCTTAAGGTATTTGTTTTGTGATATGAGAAGAACTTTTTAAGGAACTCCTTGTCATCTTAGCCCATGTGCCAATGGATCGTGGTCTTAAGGAATGTAACCACGACTTAGCCTTTTCTTTCAAAGAGAAAGGAAACAATTTTAGTCTTACCATGTCCTCAGACATGTTTGGGAAGTGTAATGTAGATATTATCTCATCAAACTCTTTCATATACAAGTATAGACTTTCAGATTCTATTCCATGAAACTTTGGAAGGAGTTGAATCACCCCCGGTTTAATATCCATGATTCCTACATTCAATAAAAATATCATGTAGGAAGGTGTACTCACCCTCGCCGGTTGTAAATAATCACGTAGAGTACGGGACGGGGGTGCATGATGCACCTCATTCTTATCCAGGGCCTCCTCAACTAGGTGTTGAGGTTGATGTGCAACCATCACTTCTATTGACTTAGAGGATCTTAGGTAGTGTTTAATCCGGTGATGGATAAGCAACCCTTCAACTAATCCTTCTTCATTCAAGAGACGGATAGTGTTATCATGAACCCACTTGGGCATGAAACACTAGCAGTCCTCAAGTAACTAAACAATTGAAATCTAAAAGGAAAGAAAGTTAAAACCTACAACAAATACGAAATCTAAAAAGATAAGAGAGCTTGGAGAGAGGTTACCTAATTAGGGACTATGTTAGGATCCTACAAAACAGAAAAATAAAGTTAGTCTCTAAAAACAATTTCAGAAAAATCCTAACCTAAAAGCATAACAGAAAAATAAACCCTAATCTTAACCTAATTCTAATACAAATTAATCTCAGAAAAACACAACCGTAGTCCCTAGCAATGACACCAAAAACTTGTTCACAACCCCAAGTATAGGGTCGCGATGTAGTAATAACTCGGTTAGACCGAGGTCGAATCCACAGGGACTAAACTTGTACGTATTCTGAAAATAATTAGAACTAGAATGAGAAAAAGATCTAAATCGAAATTTGGAATAAAAAAAGTAATTATGAATAATGTTGATTAAAACTATCAACTGAATGGTGAGAACTACGACGCTAAGGATCCACGTGTAGCTATTAGGATGCTACCTTACTTTGATTCAAGAGACACAATTTGAATTGGAATCTTCTCCTATCCAATTGGAAAAATGAAACAATTAAACCAAATCTGAACTTTTCATTCACCTAACCACACATGAAGGAGTATTGTGATGATTGGAAGAGATTCCATCATCCTACCATGCCAAGGAGACGACGGTGAACAATAGGATCTACCAATCTCACAATCTCAAAACAAGAAAAAAAGATATTAAAAGCTATCACAACATCTATTAAATTTAAGTCACAATAAATCATAAAAACTGAGAATATTCTTAAATTCAAACTAGAAATCAATGAGGTTCAAGAAAAACAAGAATCAAAGCAAGAAAATTATCCCAACACGCTACAAGCTTCACCTCTTAGCCAACTATAGACATGATTAGATACAAAACCCTAAAAGAAAGTATTAAAAATAAATAAGGAAAAAAAAATCTTGGGAGGCTACTTCACCCTTTGGCTTTACTTCTTAAAACCTAATTCATGTTTAGAACTCCTCAAAGAACCTATATTTATAGCCTTTGTCCGTCCATCTTTGAAAACTGCCTCAACTTTACGCACTCTTTGTAACACCTTCGATGTCATCGTACAGCCTTAAATGTCATCGAACATAACTTGAATCTGGAAGTTGTGCCTTTTCGCACTGCGCAACACCTTTCACACTGTGTAACTTTTTAGGTCATTGAATATACCTTCAATGTCATCGAACAATCCTTCGATGTCATCGAAGGCTGTTCGATTAATCGAGAATGTGTCCAGAGTGTTCCAGCGAGTTGCTCCAAAAATCCACAAAAATCTCGATATCATCAAACTGCCTTCGATGTCATTTAGCAGGTCTTTGAGCAATCGAGCACGGCTTCGATGTCATCGAGAATTGCCTCTAACTTGGGGTGATTTTCCTGTAATTCTTCGTCGATGACATAAACGGTGAAGTTCAGATTGTGTGAATTTCTGCACTTTGTACTTTCGACTTCCTTCATTCTCCACTTGATTTCATTGAATCATGGGGTCTTGCAATCTTCAATTTTGGTCTCCTAAGATCCAACCCTTGCCTTGGTGATGCTTGAGCATCAAATCCATGCTTTTGGCATTCTTTTTAATCTAAGCTTTTAAACTCACCTTGCAACACAAACATGTATAAAACATACCCATTAAGTGTTATCATGTTCATAAAACCAAGATATAAATAAAGGGAAATATGCAATATTTGACGCTCAACACCTTGATTTGAAATTTCTAATACTTGGATGGGCTTACACTCTTGCCTTTCTCAAGTGTCCCACTAGTAGACCTTTGGTCATCTTATCATTTGTCATGTATATATATATATATTTGAAAGGATTAGTCTCATGTGGTGTGGCACTTGACAAAGTTCACCCTCATTTTCCACCTTAAGACCACTTGTATGTTCATAGTTGTGGCTTGTGTCCTTAATGGGCTTTCCTCTTTCTCATTGAGTGCAATCTTGTCCACTCTTACTATCTTGAAGTAGGTCATGGGACAAGGTCATATGAAGTATCTTTGGACTTATTGCCTTGTGGAGCCTTTCCTATGTCTAACCTTAAGTTAGTTATCCAAAGGGTAAAAAGGAGGATATGATATGGTACTTAGCTCAACCCACTCTTGTGTAGATATTCCACAACATTCTCGTAGTTCAATTAGCGCTCTATCATCATCTGACATTGACTCGGCTTACATTCCTCATGAGAACAATCATCTTTCTTCGGCAGCTCACCCTGGCGTTTCTCTTCCTTCTATCAGAGGACGGGGAGATCATGAGAATTTGGAAGATTGGTTTCTTAGTCCTCAGCCTCAACTTAATGTTATCTTGGAGGTTTCCCCCCATTCAAAGGCTTCTTGAGTCTTCGATTCCTCCAGGCCAGTAGGATGTTGGTGGTGGCCTTATGTGAGCGTTGGTGTGACAACACTCAGATGTTCCAGCTACCCTTTAGTGAGTGGGGGATTACCCCACTGGACGTTTTTATGCACGCTGGGCTTCCATCCTATGGTGCGTGCATGCCAAATGTCGAGACTCTACCAGCTGCTATGAATAGTGACTGGATGAAACTCCTTAGCGTTACTCTAGTGGCTAACGACCACCTTTGTGCACATTATCGCAGAGGATGATCAAACAACAATCTTCAAGGCCCGAGTCATGGTGATGTTCCTCTTAGGCTCTCTCATATTCTGTCACGACAATGAAAGTATGACTCCCAGATTGATCTTTTTGTTGGAGGATACCTCACTCCCTTATAATTGGAACGTGACTCTCTTGGCTCATCTGTACCATGACTTGGATAAAGTTAGCCATGACAGCCGCTCTTTGACCAGGTTTTGGTCCATTATTGAGGTGACTTCTACTTCCTTAGCCTCTGATTTCTTGATCCCTTAAATGGTGCCCATGCTCATTTATCATTTTGTTTGATCCTCAGACCTACTTTTATGACCATTTTCCCCATCTTTCTTCGCCCTTGAAGGATCAAGATCCTCCACATTGTCGTTTTATATTACGGCAGCCAGAGAATCGTTATCTTATTCCACATATACCAGGAGGTAACTAATGGGCCGATATTGATGGCCTCACCTAGAATGATGTAAGCATTGATCTTCTATGACAATTGTCTTCTTCTTGCTCTTTGATCGACCGCTGACTTTTTGACCCTTGCATAGTTTCGAATGACACCATATGCTTGTCTTCATATGTTCTCGACCTTGTCAGCTAGGATGGCATTTGAGGCGTCTTGTCAGCACCGCTTGCTTTTTGACCCCGATACCTACAGATGGTATATAGGTGAGCAATTGTTCAGTTAACTTACTGGGGTTCCATATGTGCTGTTGATGCAAAAATTTAGTCCACCCTTTTTAGACCTTTGAATACTTGCATAAGAAGAAGACAAAGGAGACCCTATCTAGAGAAGAGGACCCTCCGATGCCAAAGTCAGAGTAGGAATCTGGGTTTGGTAGTATCGAGGGGTTTTGGGTGAGAGATTTTGCATACCTTTCATCGTAGAAAGGTCCTTTATTTATAGGGTAAGAGTTAATTATATGGGTGGAGACATTTTCTGAATTATAGGTGTGCGTTCAGCGGACTTCTCTCAACCATTTTTTGCGATCTCTGGTGAAGATAAGATCCAATAGTCGAACCCTAAGAAAGTCAAGGCAAATGGCCGAGGCCAAGGTTGACGAGGCTGAGGCTGACCCGACCTTTAAGGTCGAGGCCGAGATCTATCTCCAAGGCTGAGGCCGACCTATGAAGTCTGTCTTCGCTCATTCCGGTTATCTGATCAATCCAATTTTACCCAAAACATGTGCCATTATCACCACCCCTAGAGCCGATCCGCCCTGGTCCCGTTGCTGGTAGCTTAACCAGGATGTTGGCGTGAGACTTCATTATGCTTGACAGAGATTACGCTTCATGTCACGCCCCAAACTCGGGGACCGGGCTCACAAAATTCCCGATCGCCGAATCCGGCGCCGACAGCCTCCGTAGAACCCGGTCCCCGAGTTTGGGGCGTGACAGAAGTTGGTATCAGAGCAATGCGGAACATACTGGTGAATCCATGAATACTACTAGCCGTACCAAGGCTATGCAATGCAAGGCATGAAAGATGTCGGCCATACCAAGGCCATGCGATGCGAAATGCAACTCAAGCATACAAATCCTCATCTAAGTCCACATATCAGTATAGCTCAAAATCTGGAATATCACCGGGGTCTAGTACACTCTAAACCAGATTGCCGCCCCATCGCGCGCAATAAGGTAAGTGGAAGAGACCTCACTACCCGCCTGCCATATCGGGCTCGGCTCGTCGATAGCGGACCCATTCCTCGAGCTGGTCAGACTCAGCCTAGCATTGCCCCCTCCTCTCGGGCGGGTAAGGCCGTACCCCCTTCTAACCGACCACGACACAGTGGAAAGCGCAGTCTCCTGGTAATCGGCCATCGGCGCTCATGTACCCACTCGGTCTAAACGTTGGAGCAACCTCTTGGTACCATAAGGGTTTAGAGACTTTCACCCAGGGATATCTATAGCACCCCATGTAGAACAAGATTTTTGGTATCCAATCCTACCAACCACGATACACTTGTGGTGGCTACGACCCTAATGTCGCTAGGGCGTATAGTACACATGTCACACGATGCAAGATGCATGAATCACACAATCCAGTCATACAACAATCTTGCGCGTATCGTGCGCTCATGTAGGGCAACTCCGCCTATCAGGGAGCCCATAAACAATCTGTTCAAAGGCAGGTGCTATGATCAATCACTCATCTCATCACAAGCATGCAAATGATGCGTATGGACATGTATTATGATATCATGTTGTCACATGCTCGTACTCGGTATCGATAATCGGTGTCGGCCTCGAGCATTGGTAATCGACACCGCTAATCAGGGTCGATAATCGGCGTCGGTCTCGACAATCGGCACCGATACTTCATGATATTGTCAATTTAGCATGAGGTCGATCTTTCCTCTTCTCTTTGCTCCCCGATGAGCTCATTGATATGTTCGTGGTTCGGTGATGGCACCTGTGGCTGACAAGTATTATACGTGGAAGTAGGAGAGAGCTAATGATGATGACTACATGGGTCATTTGTAGGGACTTTAACGAACATTCGATCCTCCTTCAATAGCTTTTGTATATGATTTTTCTTATATTCCTATTTTAAGGATCAGGCACTTGTATTTATATGACCTAGATAGTCTTAATAAATGAAATGTACCTTTTCGCCTCAAATCTTGGTTACTTAATGCATGTTCTTGATGTCTTTAGTCATGAGAAAATTGATTAATGGCATGGATCATGTTTTGGTGATGCTTTAATGGTCTGGATTATTCGGGTCCACCTTGATCATCATTTGAGCACTTATGGGTTTGACAGGTCTGTTTCAGGCCCACATCTTCATGATTGGTTACTTGGGGAAGGTTTTAAATGTTGCTGATCACATTTTGGTAAAAATAGAGGTCCATTTGAAGTACCGACGACAAGCAGGGTGCCTCTAACTGATGTCACCTATCATTTTCACCTACCGCGGGCTCTATAGCCAATCTTATAAAGGCGGGGGTCACAAAGTATGGACCGCCCGAAAACCTAGCTGTTGTCAGTCTCCCTTCTCTTCGTTTTTCTTGGCCATTTCTACTTTGGACAATGTTAATATTCCTCTGGTTTTTGTCTCCATCACCCCCTGTGTTATGAAGGTTCGATTCCAACATAAATCTCTCCCTTGTCTTCTTCTTCCTTTTTTTCTTTTCTCCATCTTGGTCATTCCTTTCATGGGTTACCCAAGGTGGGTTGTTGGGGACTTGATTGCTAGAGTTGGTGGGTCCTTTCCATCAGATTCTGCTTTTGGCCTTGGATGATGGTGAGATTCCTCATATTAATGACTTAGATGATATATGGGTTGGAGCTCTTAATCGTGGGGGTTAATGAAGCTTAAAAATGGTGGCTGCGGCTAAAGTAAGTACCTCCATTAATGGAGGATTTGGAAATTCCCACCATTAATGAGGAGGTTTTTTATGAACGTTTTGATGGTGGAGTTAGGCTTGAGAGAGAGGCTATGGGTCCCATTGCAGTAGGCCATGTGGATGTGACTTTAGATAATGAGGATGAAGCCATGATTGATGTAAAGGGGCTAATCTGCCATTCAGATGATTTGGAAGTCTTGATGGCTCTTTTGATCAACTAAGATGATAGTTGGATGAATACCTCTTTTTATGATAGGCTTACCAGTGGAGATCTTAGCATTGGTGCATCGATCAAGCCCATGACAACCCTTTTAGTTAGCTCGGATGATGCATTAGATGGCTCAGATTATCATTGGGTAGCTTCGATGGATCACGACACGTTTTTGGACGGTTGGCGACATTGTTGACATGGAGGCCTATCACATTCTACTCGGTTGACCATGGCAATCCAATTATCATGATGCCACTCATAGAGGACAAGATAATGTGTACATTTTGTCAAGGATGGCCGAAAAATTATACTGGCCCCTATGAACCTAGAGGAGCCACCTAAAACTTCTAAAGTGGAGGGGCAATCTCTCTTAACCATATAAGAATTTGTTAAAGAGTTTAAGGAGACTTGAAAAGTCTATGCATTAATTGTAAAGGGGAAATAAAATGAATCTATCAATATTCCTGAGAAATTAAAACCCTTATTACATAAATTCAAGAAATCTGGCTCAAAGACCTTCCCGATGGACTACCTCCTATGCGAGATATTTAGCACCACATCAACCTTGTCCTAGGGTCCAGCCTACCCAATCATCCTCACCATTAGATGAGTACAAATGAGTGTGATATATTGCCCTGGTGGTTGTAAGACCTGTACCCTAGTCCGTACCGTTCCGTAGGCTTCCGTGATCCTACCGGTCGAATTCTGGCAATCCTCGACCCGTTTCCGACATTGAGCGCGATCCTAAGCCGAGTCCTGCCTACCGAAGGTGGCTCAATCCGAAACTCGTACCTTGGCGACCGCGCCGTCGCCGAGGTTCCAACGCCGCAACTCACACACCGATCCGATACCCAGGGTAGAAGATGTCGGTCTGCGTTCGGTTCGAAGAAATGCCGCATGTTACAAATCTCGAGGAAATCTCTACGAGATGTCCCATCAATCAACCATAAATGCACCTCCATACCTAAGTACAAGCCACCCATGCCTCCTTTACTCAAAGTCAACTCTCTTTCCCATTTTTCAAAGCCACCCTTACCCATGACATCATCACACCACTCCCTCCATCCCCTCTTTCTTTATTTTATTTCTTTCTCTCTCTCATTCTCTCATTCCCTCCCTCTCACATGTCCAAGCCTCCTCTAAGCAATCCAATCTCTCAAAAATCTCTAAGTGTGGCCCACCTCCTCATCTTCCATCTCGACCGTCCAATCATCATCCGCACCGTTAAAACCTAAGCAAAGGAGCTCAAGAGGCTTAAGGAGCAAGGAAAAGGCCAATAAGGTGGGTGATCCACTGTTAAATTTCTTTTCTTAGGGCCACTTGTTGGTGGGACCCATTTTTTGATGTATAAATTGTATCATGTGAGGCCCATAGTGGCGGGGCCCCACCATCACCGCCTTTTGTCTCTTATCTCTTTCTCTATCTCTTTCTTTCTTTCTTTTCTCCTTGAATGTTGTGGGCCCCACCAAATTATGTTAAATCCACTCCATCCATCAGACGGTGTGGTCCACCGCATTTCAGGTGAAACCCACCCTGCATATATACATATATGTATGTAATAGTATATTATATTATATTGTTATAATATATATCAATATTATACTATATATATATATATGTACATGTATATAAATCTGCATGTGGGCCACGTGCATGTGGGACCCACCATGTGGTCTGTGTATAACGTCCAGCGTCCAAAGACGCTGGACGTGAAGGACGTGTTTGCAAGCTAACTATAAAATAAAAAAAATGCTTTTAGAGTGGGCCACCCATACAGGCCCCACCTTGATGTTTGTGCATGATCCAAGCCATCCATCCCAACCCTTGCATCATTTTAGGCGTTGAGCCAAAGTTTTAAGGTGATCCGATCACCGAGTGGGCCATACCATCTAAAACCATGTGAGACATGCCAGAACATATAAATGTACTTGGTGGGACCCACCTGGAGTTTGGATGTAGCTGAAACTCGGTCTGGACGGCCAGACAAGTGGGACACACATAATGGGTGGGCTGGATTGTGAATCACATCTCGGTGGACCCCAAAAAAAAAAAGGAAACCAGCAGCGCTGCTGCTGCTCCTGGCCGCTGGCGGACGGACGGGCTGGGCCTCACGGCCCAGCTGTGGGCCCCACCATGATGCGTTTCGACCATCAACACCGTGCATTTGATGTCTCCCATTTGGCTATGGGGTGTCCCCAAAAATCAACCGTATACGAAATCCAGGTGGGCCATACCATCTAAAATCATGTGAAGACATGCTTAAACATATAAAAGTACTTGGTGGGACCCACTTGAAGTTTGGATACAGCTGAAACTTGGTCTGGATGGCTAGAAATGTGGGACACACATAATGGGTGGGCTGGATTGTGAATCACATCTCGGTGGGCCCCAATATTAAAAAAAAACAGCAGCAGCAGACGCTGCTGCTGGTGACAGAGGACGCAGGCCACGCCTGCGGCTGCGCGTGTGCGGACGGTAGAGGCAGACCCATGGCTCCTGCCGTGGGCCCCACCATGATGTATGCGTGTCATCCACGCCGTCCATCTATTTTGTCAGATCATTTTAAGGCATGAGCCGAAAAATGAGGCAGATCCTAATCTCAGATGGCCCCACCGTGATGTGTGTATGGCCCCACCGTGATGTGTGCTGGCCCACATTACTGGCGACAGTGTTGAATGAACACCCACCGTTAAAAGCATCATAGTGGGCCCCTAGGTCTGTGTGACCTCATCAACAGGTGGATGGAAAATAAATATTATGGTAGGCCCCCGATTCATGCGACTTCATCAACAGGTGGTTGGAAAATAAATATTATGGTGGGCCCCCTACTCATGTGACCTTATCAACAGATTGGATAGGAAAATAAACAATATGGCGGGCCTCACACAAGGCCCACTTGGATGCGTATGGGCTGATGTGTTTAGGCCCATCTTAATGTATTTTTCGGCCCATTATGGAGGCCCACTTGGATGTATATGGGCTGATGTATTTAGGCCCATCTTGGCATGTATATGGGCCCAATATTAAGGCCCACTTTGATGTATATGAGGCCCATATGATTAGGCCCACCTTGTTATATTTGAGACCCCATGTGTTATGTGACTAATGTGATATATGCAAGCCCATGAGTTATGGTCTATTGCAATGTATGTAAGGCCCGTTGGTGCAGTCCAATGATACGGCCCACTTGATGAAAATAAGGCCCTTATGATACGGCCCATTTTATTTACCTAAAGCTCAATGGAGTGCAACTATATCCATTGCAATGTGTGATTCCCCGAGGTGTATATAATGATGTTTATAGCAGGCTATACCTTGGGAGCAATGATGGTTTGACGTCCACATTGCATGGTCAGTGTCGGTTAAAGGTCCGCACCACCACTCTCCCTGAGGCCCACTAGCAGGCCCGTACACTTAGTGCATTGGCCGTCTAGGCCATCTTCGTTTTGCACAGACCCATCACTTATATCATGATTAGTATAGATCCATGATTCATGATCATATGCATCATATGTATGTTTGATATGGAGAGTGACTGATCATAGCATATGCCTACAGGCAGATCGTTTATGGGCTCCCTGATATGCGAAGTTGCCTTACATGAGCGCACGGTATGCACAGGATTGATGCATGTCTGGTAGTATGATTCATGCACTTGCATCTGTGTGATTGTGATATGCTCTAGCGACATCAGGGCCATAGCCTCCACAGATATATCGTAGGTGGCTGGTTGGATACCAAAAAAATCTTGTTCTAAGCAAGTGGGGCGCCATAGATGTCCCTGGGTGAGAGTCCCTGAACCCGATGGTACCAGAGGATGACTCCAACATCGAGACCGAGTGGATATATGAGCGCACGAGGGCCAAATACCATGAGGCCGCGTCTCCTACTGTGTCGTGGTCGGTTGGAAAGGAGTGGTGGCCTTACTCGCTCGAGAGCAGGGGGCATTACTAGGCTGAGTTTGACCAGCTCGGAAATGAGTTCGCTATCGACGTGCCGGATAGGTATTGACTGACTATTGGCTAGGCGGATAGTGAGGTTTCTTACACTCACTTGGACTGTGCTGCTTGGAGAGAGACAGTGTCATTTGGAGTGTACTGAACTCCAGTGATTATCCATACTGAGAACCATACTGAGTTGGTGCTCTAGTGAGGAGTTGCATTGGTATGAGGGCTGGCATGCTTAACCTACATGTTGCATCACATGGCCTTGTTATGGCCGATAGCATTCATATCTTGTACTGCATAGCCTTGGTACAGCTGGTTGCATTTACGTATTCATCAGCGTGATTCTGCATTACTCCGGCATTGCATTCTGAGCACGCTCATATTGCGCACACACTTACACCGCCCTCTAAGCTTTCTATAAGCTTATGCACGATTGATGCGTGCAGGTGACGCCAGGACACAGCTGTAGTCTTGCCGCAGTTGGGGCGTGCCGTCGAGCTTTTGGAGTTTTGATATTACCACTATCTTGTATTTCCCTTTATATGCACTGTACTCAAAGTTTTTGTTCATAGTGGATTTTATGATGGTGTTCCTGTGGTTATTGTTCGTGGGTTATGCTCATTACGAATTAAACTGATTATTAGAAATCCTCCTTGTAGCATCCCAGGATCGGAACCTGGTATATGGGTGCCGGGGGCCGAGAATGGGGTACTACGGAGGCTGTAGGCGCCGGATTCGGCGATCGGGAATTTTGTGAGCCCGGTTTTCGAGTTCAGGGCGTGACAGTGGTAGACTCTGGGGAGTTTCAACACCCGGTCAAGGGTATGAGTATCCATAGGTGGTGAAATCCCACAATGGCGTGAGTGTGTGGGGGCGTGTATGTGTGTTAAAAAAAGAGTACAAATGAGAGTGATATATTGCAAGGACAAGTGGAGGAATTGATCCATAAGGGTTTAATCAGAGAAAGCATGAGTCCATACATTGTTACGGCCCTATTAACTACTAAGAAAGACGGGAGTATGCGCATATGTGTTGACAGCAAGGCAATCAACAAGATTACAATAAAGTACAGGTTTCCTATACCATGGATCGATAATATGTTGGACATTCTAGAGGGTGCAAAACTGTTTTCTAAATCAGATTTGAGGAGCGGATACCATCATATCCGAATATGGTCGGGTGATGAGTGGAAGACAACTTTTAAGACCAAGGAATGATTGTATGAATGGTTGATCATGCCCTTCGGTCTTTCAAATGATCCTAGTACATTCATGAGATTGATGAACCAAGTTATGAAATCATTCATTGGGCGATTCGTGATGATCTACTTTCATGACATTTTGATATAAAGTTAGGTAAAAAACATATATCAAACATCTCAAATAGGTCCGTCAAGTACTCACTGAGAACAAGCTTTATTTCAATTTTTAAAATACAACTTTTGACCAATAACTTGTTGTTTTAGGCTTTGTTGTAATGTCCACAAGCACTAAGGTGGATGACAAAAAGATGAGAGCCTTCAGAGAGTAGTCGGTTTCGACAAACATTCATGAAGTGTGGAGTTTTCACGGATTGGCAACATTTTATCATCGGTTCATGAAGAATTTTAATACCATTGTGTCACCGTTTGTAGACTGTATGAAGAAGGGAACATTTTAGTGGACAGACAAAGCTAACAAGAGTTTCGCTAAAATCGAGTACAA
The DNA here is from genome assembly GCA_021015155.1 of Magnolia officinalis. Taxonomy (NCBI): domain Eukaryota; kingdom Viridiplantae; phylum Streptophyta; class Magnoliopsida; order Magnoliales; family Magnoliaceae; genus Magnolia; species Magnolia officinalis. The sequence continues at coordinate 21,100,373 of JAJHSJ010000003.1, forward strand.
GTTATCTACAACCCCAGTATCGTACTAACTTAGACAACCTGTTTTTGTTAACTTTGACAAACTATTTTTGGTTAAATGCGATGCTTCCTATGTTGGAATTGAGGGAGTTTTGTCACAAGAGGGCAGACCGGTAGCCTTTTATAGTGAGAAGCTCAGTGATGTACGTAAAAGGTGGTCGTCGTATGAGATCGAATAGTACGCAGGCATTGCGACATTGGAGACGTTACTTGATTAAGAGGGAATTCATTCTTTACACAGACCATCAAGCTCTCAAATTCATAAATAGCAAAACTAACATGAATCGTGTGCATGCTAGGTGGATTTCATTCTTGCAGGAATTCACATTTACACTAAAACATAAGTCCGGACAACAGAACAAGGTGGTTGATTCACTTAGACGATGTACAACCTTATTACTCATCATGAGCAATGTGGTTGTCGGATTCAAATGCCTCAAAGATATATATGCTGATGAAGATGACTTCAAGGACACATGGATTAGATACCAGGAAGGTTAACTCAGTGACCTCCATATTTAGGATGGATTTCTTTGTAAGGAAAATTAGTTGTGCATTCCACAGAGTTCGTTGCGAGACTGCATCATCTAATAATTATATGAAGGTGGCATCAGCGACTATTTAGGGTGAGACAAGACAATAGCTCTCCTAAAAGAATGTTATTATGGGGCACAACTGAAGCGAGATGTCGGAAAGGCGGTATAGTGGTGCCACACGTGTCATGCATCCAAGGGATGGTCACATAACACTGGCCAATCGACTCCATTACTTGTCCCTGACAGCCCCTGGAGGATTTATCTATGGGCTTTGTGCTAGTTCTCCCATGGAACGTGGTGTGAACTCAATATTTGTCGTGGTCGATAGATTTTCCAAGGTGTCCCATTTCATATCATGCAAGAAAACTCTCGACACTACTCGTGTTGCAAGTTTGTTTTTTCGATAAGTTGTTCGGCTACATGGAGTCCCAAAATCCATCACCTCAGATCGTGATACTAAGTTCCTTAGTCATTTTGAAGGACTTTGTTGCGGCAATTTGACACCCAATTATAGTTAATCAATCCATATCATTCGCAGACTGTCAAGCATATTGAAGTAGTGGATCGTAGACTTGGAAACCTTATACGATGCATTTCGAATGATAAGCCTAAACAATAGGAATTTGCCTTAGCTCAAGCAGAATCCACATTCAATAACATGCTAAAATGTTCCACTAGCAAGTCCCCATTTGAAAATGTGTACGGGCGACCTCGACACACCCTTGATTTGGTTCCCTTGCCCAAACTCTCGGGCATGGGCGTTGCCGTAGAACATATGGCAGACGGAATTGTAAGAGTACACTCTGATATTCGAGCCTAGTTGAAGGCATCCAACAAAAAGTACAAGGAAAAGGCTGACATCCATCGGTGTTTGAAGATATTTCATGTGGGCAAAAATGTGATGGTTCATCTGTGCAAATAGAGATTTTCGACCGGGATGTACAATAAGATAAAGAAAAAGAAAATTGGACCAGTACCCATCATCCATAAGATCAATAACAATGCTTATGTTGTTGATCTTCCAGAAGATATAGAGATGTCATGAACATTCAATGTGGTGGACCTGTATGAGTATCATGAATCGAATCTGACAAATAACTCAAGGATGAGTTTTTTTGAAGTGGTAGGGACTAATGTAGAACAGGTCGCGGATTTGTTCACAACTAAGATGGACCAAATAAAAGAAGCCAATAAGGATTGAACACACTCAACGTAGTTCGACCAGTTAACAAATTTTGTCGATAGGTCAAAATTTTACAAAAAATTCCAGATTGTTTGTTGTCCAGTTTCTACCAGCTTCGACAGGTCGACAAATCTTATCAACAGGTCGAAATCTAGTTTAATAGGTCGATGATTGGGTTAACAGGTCGAAAGTCCTCCAGAATTCCAGATTACTTACTATCTGGTTTTTGCCAGTTTTGACAGGCCGACAAATCTTGTTGACGGGTTGACATGTCAAAAATCACAAATTTTCTAACTTAAGTCTCTGGATACTTTTAGACTGTTTTGACCTGTCAATCTAATCGGTCGATGACAGGTCGATAGGTAGCATAAATTTTCGAATTTCTCTGAATTTGTTTCCTTATTTATTAGAGTTCTTTTCATTACATTTTAGAGTTTGTTAGTATTATTTAAAGGGTGTTAAAGTCATTTTTTAATTCATTCATTAATTCAAAAATCAATTCCTTAGAGGTTTTTTCTTCTTTTTTTTTTTCTTGTGGATTTAAAATTTTCTCTTGTGAATTCAAGAGTGCCTTATAGATTTAAGGTAGTTATTGACTGAGGAAGATGGAGATCAACCTCATCACATCCTCCCCAGCTTCAATTTGACCAGGAAGAATGGCATCCCAGCTTTAAACCTACCTTGACACATTTCTCCTCTTTGGCCATTGGTTCCAAAATTGCCACAATTATAGGGTTGCCACAATTGTAGGGTTGTAAGATTGGATATATCTTTTCACTGTCCTAATGATAGTGGCATTTCCAACCCCCCGGACATTTCATACAAAGATACTATCCATCGGTCTAACAACTTGAGTTCATGGCCCTCCTCTTTAACTTTTAATCAGAGCAAATTAGGTTGCCCTTTCTCCCTCCCGCAGCCCAGCCACGTGTCTTGCTACCTCTTCCTGCTCGCCTTCTACCTCGTCTTTTGATGGTTCGGGTTGCATTTCCATCGTTAAATGGCTGTCTCCTTCCCTGGGTTGGGTAAAATTAAACGTTGGCAGCTTATCCAGGGGCAATCCAAGCAATTCTGGAGGGGGAGGTATTTGTAGAGGGGACCGCGGCCAGTTCATCTTCGGTTTTGCAGTGGGATATGGTGTCGGGTCTAATATTATGGCCAAAATTCGAGCCATCCACAACAAGCTATCTCTTTGCCTTCACACATGCCTAAATAGAGTCACGGTTGAGTCGGATTCCCAACTGGCCATTGAAATTTTGAATGGTAAGGTGTCCCCAAGCTGGAAGTGGGCCTGTTGGGCTCAAAGGATCAGCAGATTAAAAACGATGGGGCAAGTGAAATTTGTTCATATTTTTAGGGAGGGCAACGCCCCAGCGGATGTTTTGGCGAGATTAGGTAGTGCTTCCCAGTCCAATTTTTATTTTCCTTAATACTCCTCTCTGCCATTGGAGGTCAGGGGTCTTATTTTTCTTAACAAGGTCAGCCTCGGATCAATTCAGGAGGGGTCTGATGTGCCAATGGATAGGTAGGCTGTAGTCTCGGGGGTTTAGCGTTGGGGGCTTTTTCCCCATTCTTTCTTTCTTCACACGATAGGTGAGGCCTGTTTTTTTTTTTTTTTTTTTTTTTTTTTTTTTTTTTTTTTTTTTTT
>JAJHSJ010000003.1:21103856-21196085 GCA_021015155.1 Magnolia officinalis
TTTATGGAAAATCCAGCCCCATATACTCACTAGGTGGGCCACACCGTAGAAAACAATGTTCAACCCTCAATAAGTAACAAAATACAAGTGTGGTCCACTTGGCAAGTGGATGTGGCTGATAGTCGCACAAAAAGGCTCCAATGAGTGTCTCAACCTATTCGGCAGGTTGGATGTCGTCCACATAAAGTTTGGAAATTATTTGTTGAATGAACCATAAATTATGGTCCAACCAATTGGACTTGAAACCTTTGCTAGCTACGGTCCATCTAATAGGTTGGAAGGTCCACGAAGATTATGAAAAGTTTCTGCTATCTACTCACCAAGTGGGCTACACCAAAGAAAAACATTTCTAGAACTTGATAATAGAAAAAATAATAATATTGTCCACTCTAATTCAATAACGGATATGGCTGATTTTTACATAATTAATGTGATCCTCATGGTTGGGCCATGCTATTGCATGGATCAATGTCACATGGACATAACAGGTTCGAAGTTGTCATCTAGGTGGACCATAACTTATATGTAACCGGGGTCCACCAATAGGATTTCTGTCGACCTTTCTTGTGCATATGATATCCAACTTGTCTAATACGTTGTCCCATGATCATGAGTATCACCTTAAGAAAAGATCGGCCACAACTACTCACTGATCAACACACTGGTGTGATTTTCTATTTATCAAAGCTCACTTGATGTATCAATGAGGTGGTTTTATGCACCGGTTATCCTCATGGTGGGGCGAACCTATTGGACAATTGGATGCCGTAGCATAGGAAGGTTCCTTCACAGATCACCTTAAGAAAAGATCAGCCACATCTACTCACTAAGTGGATAGCCCTTGTGATTTTCTATTTATCAAAGCTCTCACTTGATGCATAGATGGGTTGTTTTCTACATAGGTGAGATATTCATGGTCGGGCCAACCTAATGGAAGGGTTGGATGCATGCATTTAATAGGTTGGAGGGATTCTAGCTAGGTGGATCACAAGTTGTGGTCCAACCATTTGGAGTTGAGGGCTTCTCATATAAGTATGCGCTTGTAATAGTGAGAGGGAGTGAGAGAGCAGGACAGATTCGGAGAGATGTCTTACCATTATGAATGAGATATTCTATTGCTCCCAAGCTATGATAAATGAGATATTCTATTGGTCCCAAGTTACATCCGCTTATGAAGGATGAAGGCTGGTTGGCTAGAAGATGGAGACATGATTCCCCTTCATCATTATAACACCTAACAAGGTACGGGTACCCTTGAAATATCATGTGTGCCAAATCTACAAAGTACGCATGTGAAACTTATAAGCACATGTACTAAAACATATTCAAACAAGCAAAATTATGAAAGAAAAGAGTCATACTAAAATATAGAAGTTGAAGAGAACAAATGATAAGAGGCATTAAGATTTATGTGATTTCGCAATATGCTTACATCCATAAAATCAACATGTTAACATACGAATTTTGTTACTTAGCCAAAATAGGCCCCAAATATTCAATGGCACCATTACACCACATTAACTCTTCTCTAACAGGTCTACGGCAATGATTATATCATCACATCACAACAAGGAAGCAAGAAAACAATGGATTATACCACTATGTAAGACCCTCTGCGCCCGACACAAGAACCCTTTATGCCACAAATTGCCAACACAAGTGCAAAAATTTGAACCTCTAGGCACTGAAAAAATTGACCCGCATGGTTATAAATATCCATGGTATCACAAGAAATATACAATACACAAAGCACGAGAAGAAATATCAAAATGGGAGGGAATGAATTAGCAGGACTTAGACTTTGAAACCTTTAGGCACAGACATTCATAAGGTGAGCCTCACTAGCCCGGACCTTTAACTCCTTCATTGGAGTGGCCTAGTGTCATGCGCTACAAACTCCAGTAAAAGGAGAGACCTTGTGCCACTAGCTAGGACCTCATAATGCAAGCCTTGATGCCAAGTGCTATTCATTAATGGATCGAGTCTTGTGCTCATGGGTAGACCCATGAGTAACATTTGGGTATAGGTACAAAGTTCTCCTTTAGCCTATAAAACGGCTACAAACATAGACAATTCATGATGGACCTCTCATACAAACCGGATATATCCCAAACTAGGCACATGCCATCCCCTAAGATTGGCACCAGATGTAGAGAGCCTCATTACCCCATGGTGAGAGCTAGAGAGTCATCTCTCAATGGTCTTTGACATGTGAACCCTTAAGGAATTGTCAAAAGGACTACTCAGTTATACCAAGGCTATCATGACCCTCTTGATTATGGACGCTCTAAATATGAAAATCCAAGGACTAAAACATCTATGCCATGTAACAGTGATCAAACACTAGTTTTACCTTCCGGTCAAGGGTTCTCTTATAGGGATCTAATTGAAGGCTAGTGTTAGACTATAATCTCCAATGCAACGACCCAAATATCAATGAAAGCCTCCCATCCTAACTTTATTTGTGTCTATGATGTGTGGGCATTTGTGTTTATATGTAACCAAAATTTGAAACACTGGACGACCTCAAGAGCAGTAACAATTTCTCGATGCAATCAAGAAACTCTGAAACCCCATATCATTACTCATCATTTTCTCATGCATTGTTGGCTAATAAGCTATCTAATGCCATTGCATCTCATGGTCAACCCATGATCCAAACCACGAGAATATGAGACGCCTAACGCCTAAAAATTAATGGAAATGTCAAAATACTACCCTAAAACAACTAAATGGAACTAACACATTTTATCTCAAACAAAAATGGCAAATCCATAGCGGATTTAACCCAGGATGTAAGTTTTTTCCTTTTTTTCTTTTTTTCTTAACACAGACATTCACACCACACACACTTACACCATAGTGGCATTTCACCATGATAGGTACCGGAGCCCATGACCTCAAGTTGACACTCTTGTGAATCTACCAAAGATGTTAGGTTGATAATGGATTGAGGATACGTGTTCCAATGATTTAGGGTAGAAGTTTCCATGAGTTTCGTGATAAAAATAAAATAAAAAATAAAAAATAAAAAAATAAAAAAAAGATGAAAAAAGAACGTTGTTTCCCTGGAGAAGTTATCTAAGTATTTCTTCCTTTGCTTGTGAATAAGAACGAACACTTTACACCTCATATACCTACAAAGATAGAGTTGCATTTTTGGCACCATGGCGACTTCTAATGGAAAATTCCTCCCTTCATTTTTAAGGTCCGGCCAAATAAAAAAATTAATTAATTTTGTTTTTTTAAAGACATCTTTTCGTGATTAGATTCCACTTTATGCTTCTAAGAAGGCCCCATTCTTAGGCGGCAACTTTCAACTTTCTTGTAACAATGTCATTCATTCGATAACGTGCCTTTCTGTTTTTTCTCCCTACTAGAGAATTCACAGTGCGGGCCACCTTTGTAACCTACTTAAGTTGAAGACGCCACAACGGCTAAGGCCTCTACTACGTCTAAGGGTACTCCTAAGGCCTGTACCCCCACACCAGCACGACCTACTACCAAGTTAGCAAGAATGGCCAAGACAACCACAGCAATCTAGGCCTTTACATAGGCTAAATGCCACCACAACGGCTATGTCCTCCATTCCGACCAAGGCCCACTCCACAGCCAAGGCTGCTACTATAGTTAGCACTGCCATAATGGCAATGCCCGCTATCAAGGGTCAAGACCACCTCAAAAGTCAAGGGCCTGCCCAAGCTACCATCACATCAATCGCCAAGGCCTTCACCTACGAACTAGCAATCTAGGTCAAGGACTGCACAATGGCAAGAGTTCTGGCCTTTGCCCTTGCACTTAACAAGGCTCTCCTTCAAGCCTCGGTCACCTCAATAGCCATAACCCTATTGCCTAGGCGGATCCACTTTCACCCCTACTCACTGATCGATTGCATCCTCAACCACGCATCCCAGATGCTGAAGGCCCTATCATAAGAGGCTTGTTTTTTGCCCTACCTAACAAGGCACCCTTATCAGTTCCTTAATAACTGACATTTTAGACATGACAATATATAGTTCATGCTCTCGATCTCCTCCATGTCCACTCCATATAGTTCCCCAGATCGATGCTCAATCACATGGGTAAAGTCCACTCTATATAGTTCCTGTTTTGTTGCGGCTTCATTGGGAGTCTGTCCACTCGGGCCTGTCGTATGTCTGCTTGTTGTGCGTTCTGTTGTTGAGTCGGCTCGTGTTTGGTTTCTGTAAAGCTTTGTGCTCTTGTTCCATATGATAGGCAGGGCCCGGTTTTTTTTGTTTGGGCCTGCCCGAATGGCTGTATTCTCGTTTGCTTCATCAATATATAAGTATTTAAAAAAAAAAAAAAAAAAAAAAAAAAAAAAAAAGTCGCACGACTTCTTTCTCTACGCAATCTTTGCCTACATCAGCTCATGCCATCAACCTGCCAATCAACCCCTTCGCTCACATGGGCACTACCTCTATCATGATGGTTAGGGTAGAATGATCTAATCATCATACCCAAGAGGGCAAGATGGCTTGCATCCTTAAGAAAAATATGGACATGCAAACCAAGATGGAGTCCTTTAATCAAATCGTAATAGTGTTATAATGTGGCCCTAAGCTAACTTAACCTATCATTATTAGCCCTTAATAAAGATAATGGCCACTTTCCATAAAAGTCAATGATTTTCCTTGAAGTAAAGAGAGTAAGCCACCTCATTGCTTCTAGAAAATGATTAACTCTTAATAAACCATACTTAAGGGCCATAATTCCTATATTAGATGGTATAAAGATGTCATTAATTAGCATAATAAATTGGTAGAAGCCAAAAGTCAACCTAAAGTAAGGGTTAAATTAAGGCTAATAAAGTACATGAGCAAATGTAAGAAAAATGTCCTTCCTAAAATTAAGAAAGGCCAAGTATTTTACCGCCTACCTTTTCTAGAAAAAAGAAACTTGAGATTAATATCTCATTAGTAACCTTAAACCATAATTTTGTGGGACAAGTCAACCTTGAAGTAAATTATTAAAATTAAAAAAAAAATAAAAATAAAAAATAAAAAAAAAAGAAGAAGAAGAAGAAGAAGAAGAAGAAGAAGAAGTCAACCTTGAAGTAAGGAAGTGCTTCCACCTAGTACTAATGTAGAAACTTCTCCCTAATTACCCTCTTTTCTATATGTAGTCATTCCTTCACTAAAATTTGGGCACAATGGTACCCAAATTCTAGCCATAGCTAATTCATTCCTAACTAAGACAGAGATACAGTATGAAGGTGGACCATCCAACAAGCAATCCTACCCATCCATGGGGATCCACACCCATTATCAAGGTAAGTGCACTCCCTTTATCATCTTCTTTCCCTTTGTCTTCTTTGATCAATTTTCCTTGATGATGTAGGTATCGAACCCACCAATGTGGGCGCCACCATGAAGACCATATGCCATCCGCATCAATCTTGTGGTTAAATGGCTTGGAAAAAAGGAAAACATAAAGTTTAGCTCATTCCATTAATTCAAGGAACCCACTAATCGTGTGGATGCCACTATGATGTTCATCCATCCAACTTGTAGGTAAGGCCACAAAGATTTGGACGAAGTGTCCACACAACAATAAATGTGATCAGATTAGTGTGGAACCCATATTGGCCCACTGTTATTGTGTATAGGAAATCCAAATCGAGCCCGAAGTATCCATTTGGTACCAAATTTTAGAATATGTTACCAGACGTATGTACGAAATTTAGAGCCAATCTGATCTATCTAACTATTTCATTTGATCGATGCAATCTGAATCAAGTTTGCTATGCAATGCAATAGACAACACTAATACCCTGATTGGACAGTCTAGATTGGGGGGTTCAAATATTTTCATTTGGTCCCAAATTTTGAAACATATTATTATACTTAATGAAGCATATATTTACCAAATTTGGAGGCAATCTAATTTGTCTAATACCTTCATTAGATCGATGCAATCTGGATCAGGTTTGTTATCAAGTGCAGTAGATAGAACTAATACCCTGATTGAATGGTTTAGATTATGAGGCCTATAGATATTCATTTGGTTCTAAATATGTTACTAAACTTGATTGAAGCACGTTTGTACCAAATTTAAGGTCAATCCAATATGTCTAACCCTTCATTTGATCGATGCAATCTATACCAAATTTATTATCCAGTGCAGTAGATAACACCAGTACCTTGATTGGATGATCCAGATTGTAGGGCCAAAAGATATGCATTTGGTTTTAAATTTTGAGATACGTTACTAGACTTAATAGAGCACATATGTACCAAATTTAGAGTCAATCTGATCTATCTAACCCATTCATCTAATCAATGTCACTAATATCTTGATTGGACGGTTTAGATTATGAGGCTCATAGTGGAATCCAACTTAATGATGTGATAAATCTACACTGCTAATCAATTTCTCTCGCTCATCAGGCCATGGACCCAAAAATGAGGCAAATTCAAGGCTCAAGTAGGCCACACGTATAGAAATAGGGAAGATTAAACACTTACTATTGAAAACCTAGTTGGGATGTTTATTTTCTATCCAACGCTACTAGTTGTAAAGAAAAGAAGAAAATTAATAAAATAATAATAATAATAATAATAATAATAATAGAAGTAGGGACCCATGCTGACCAAATATTGTGCTATAGCATACTGTCTTGGGACAACGTGGTTCCCATGCTGTTGGGGCCCACGTGATGAGAGTATTATGTATCCAAGCCATCCATCTAGCGGGACCCTCTCTGGCCCACTGAATGAGATACATTTTATCTATCCATTCCATCAGGTGGCCAACAAATTGATAGGTCCTCTTGAAAGTGGGATCCACTACATTTTTTGAGTCTTATCCATGTTTTCTATCTTATGGTCCATTAGACGTATGTATTGTAGATCGCTACTACCCAACATGTGAGGCCCACTTGATATATAATATATGGATTTAACAAAGATGACTAAAGGCTAATCGAAGTATATGATTTTATAATACGCTTAGTAAACACACGAAATGGGCATAGATCATACCCATGCATCATCATGGAATAATTGTATGTGCACGTGTACGTTAATACATCCATCCATGCATAAGAAATGTCCTCTATAGTTGGTTCACATGACCCTAAATTGCTACAGCTGATAGTGACTCATGATGGTTGTAAACGAAGCTCCTATCCTAAGGGCTAAGTTAACCCTATACATATGGCATTACATGCATACCACATGCAGTGAATGTATGCCTTAGCATGTTACTTGAATTCATGCATGACCATGACATACTTGATGCTGACAATAACACAATTGTGCCGCATAACATGGATTAGATGTTGGTGATGAAATGTGTATCCATTATGATAACTTGAATTATCCCTAAAAAAGGACAAGACATCAAAAGTGCAAAATAGTAGGGGTGAAAAGAAGTCCCTTGGATTAAAAGTACCTAAACCTCAATGACACCTAGAGATACCTCACCGTCGGGCGGAGTAGATGCATGGGTCGTGGATTTGACTCCCACAAACTAGGCCGGGCAGTTGTGCAAGGTCAATTATTAGTCCTTGGTGTGCATGAGTGTCGACCACGATAGTTCTCAAGATGTATAGTGTCATGATATTATATGATAATAGGTTACATTAGCATGACGCAAAGAAAAATTTTTGAATGAAGAGAGGTGAGAGACGAGCAGTGAGAGATGAACCCCCATGGCAGGAGATTCACAGAAGATGCTCCCCCTCAACATCTTTCTCCATCTTTGCAGCGAATCTCAGCTACGATACAAACGAAGAGGATCTGCATCGCATTTTCGGTAGGTATGGTAAAATCTTGGATGCTTTCATCCCCTTCGATAGAACCACAAATAAAACTAGGGGTTTTGTATTCATTCATTTTCTCTATGAACAAGACGCTTGGAATGCGATTAACTGCCTCAACGGCAAGAGAATCAATGGTAGAATCGTCATAGTTGAGAGGGCTCAAGGTCATTAGGGGGGCGCCCCTCTCAAGACATTTCCCCAACATCTGAGGGAAGCTCGTCCTCTTTCGCTACAGAGCGAGTCCTACTTGGCAATGGTGAAAAAACCCCCACCCCTTATTAACAAGACTCTGATGATGCCTCGGAGGCCCGAGCCACACATTTCTGCTCCTTCAATGTCAAGGATAGCTTCCATCCGCTCTATGGAGGCTGATTCAGAGAAGTGGCCCATCTCAGCAGGGGTCTAGCAAACGCTATCGTTGTCTCAGTGATCGACTCGGGGGTCTCCATTTCGCAGATGATCAATGGTCATCGCAGATCAAAAAAATATGTTACCCTATCAGATATCTCAAGATTCGGTCCAAAAATGTTCTTGTTATGTTTCCAATCGAGACAGGATATGGAGGACTTCTCCAAGGATACTGACCTTCACCGGATAATGAAGATATCGGAGGTAGAGAAGTAGGCCCCAAATGTCACCCCTCTAAGTAAAGGTGTTTGGATTCGTCTGTTTGGAATTCCCGCCCATTCGTGGTACCCAGGTGTGATAGAGAAGCTAGCTAATACATACAAGGAGTTGGTGGAGATTGACAGGGCTGCATCTTCAAGATACTTTAAAGGTTCCGCAAGAGTTCTAGTGAAGATCACGGAGATTCAGTTTTTCAAGGGCCCGAGATTCCTTACGGTGAATGGTAATTCCTTCCCGGTTATCGGTTTTCTTGAAAATCTATCCATAGGACGAAGACCGAACTCAGCTCCTTCGAAGCCGGAGTCCACTAAAGATTGGGTAACCAGATCCTTTTACAAAGATAAAAGGCCTAATGCACCCTGCCTACCTTCTGTTTGATGAAATGTCCCAACATAATAACCTGAGCTCCCCAAACCCCCCGAGAGTAGGACTGTCCCTGGATCCCTATCCTCTAACCGGAGTCCACCCCAAGGGCAGATCCCCAATCAAATAAACCCCCAACCCCTCCTTTTAGCCCCCTCTTCCCGACTCCACATTCAAATTAACCCCCAACCTCCCTAACCCCTCCTTTCAGCCCCCTCTCCCCAGGTCTCTACCCTTAACCCCCAGCCTCCCCTGCCCTCCCTTCCAGCCCCTTCAAAAACTGCTCCGCTGCAAATTCCTCTACCTTCACAGGACTCCCACACCCTGCCTTGCGATAACCCGGATCTACACGGCCCTGTCCTCACACCTGCGAATCCTTGTCTTCCCAGGCCTCCCTACCAACACCTTGCCACCCCACAACTCGATCGTTACCTCTACAGCCCCCCGTCCTCAGGCCTCATTCCCCTCACCAGCTATTCAGCCACATTACAGCTCACCAGGCCTCTCCACCCAATCAGTCAAGTCCTGCCTTTGAATGAGAAAGGAAATGCGTCTGAAGTAGCGTGCAGGAAGCCCCCTGAGTTGCAACAAGATAATAGATGGAGCTTAAGTCTGGGACCTATTTCCCTTACCAGTCCCATGCCTGTTCAGCATCTCCCAATGCGAGGTGTAGATGGTTAAATCCAAAAAAGGACCCCTCAGCCAAATTCTCCTGATCTGGCCACTTTGGCTCTGGCACCTAGTCCTTTCGCTGGCTGTGGCAAATCTCCTTCCCCCATTGCTTAAGGCATACTGCTCAAAACTCGAGCAAAATCGGTGGGAGGATCCCTCCTCAACCTGAAGACTCCTCTCTTGGAAGGTCTCCATAATCACAAGCACATTCAGCATATTAGTCCAAAGAAAGAGGTCCCTGAGGCAGGACAGTTCATCCATTCCCTCGAGTCCATGGAGGAAGGCTTCCAAGCGCTGTTAGCAGTGGACCTGTCACCATATTTTGCCCACGAAACCTAGGAGGTTGATGGAGACAAGAACCCTCTATGCCAAGGAAAACTGACATATTGGTAGATGCTGACACTTCACATAAAAATCAACTGATGCAAAGTTCTCAGATCACGGCCAACTCCCATGGGGTAAAAGAGTTTGAGTCTCCAGCAGTCCAGGACTACGACACAGTAGCTCGAAAAGGAGCCAAAGGGAGAAGGCGAAGATTCAACAAAAAAAAATCCCCACATCTATTCGATGAAGGAGAATGGTACTGCAGGCTAAGAAAGTTAAAGAGGGCCAAGAACTCAAGATGTGTGACTGATGGATAATGCGCCTCATTTGGAACGCTCGAGCGGTGGGAAACCCGCCTACTGTCATAACCATTAAGAGACCGATAAGACGATATAATCCAAGCATTGTTGCTATTCTTAAACCGATGTTAAGTGAAGAAAGGAGAGTTGCTGTGGAGTTCAAGTTGGGTTTTGATGCGTCCCATTCAAATGCAGAATCAGGAGGGAAATCTGAGTATTCTATCGCAATTACCTTAATGTTTCCATGTTGCATTCCTCTAACCAGATGTTATCCTTGAGTTTGTGTTTACATCATCTCAATGTCCCAATTGTCCTCTCATTTGTATACGCGCGCTGCAATAAGATCCTCAGACGAACTCTCTGGAGAGAAATGGAAGCCCTTGGCAGTAGCACTCAGGGCCCTTGGGCTGTTGGCGGGGATTTCAATGCAATCTTAACTTCAAATGATAGAAGAGGTGGTCGTGATCCTGATCTTTCTAGTCTGGAAGAATTTTCAGAAGCGGTGCACAATTCCTACCTCTTGGATGCTGGTTTTGTGGGCAACCAATACACTTGAAGCAACAATAGACAAGGTCAAGCGAGGGTCTTGGCAAGATTGGACAGGGTCTTTATCAATTTGAATGGGCTGCTATTTTTCCAACATTTAAGGTGGAGACCCTGCCTAGAGTCAACTCCGATCACGCCTCACTCATGTTGTCCTGCCTGAATCTGCCTTCCCTAAAACCAAAGCCGTTCTGATTCCTCAATATGTGGGCTCTTCATGACTCCTTCCGGCAAACCATCAGTAAGGCGGGGAATGGAAAATGTTCTGATCAGCCTATGCAGAACGTCCTCCTCAAGCTGAAAAAATGAAGTAGTTGCTAAAAATGTGGAATAGGGAAGTCTTCGGCAATGTGTTTCAGAATCTTCAGAAGGCTGAGACAGATCTAGTGGAGATAGAAAGGAAGATGAAGGATCAACCAGATGGAAACTGGTTGCAGGAAACGTCTAGCTCAGCTTGAAGTCATGGAAGAGTCATTCTGGAAACAGAAAGCTAGAATATCCTGGCTTGAAGAAGGTGACCACAACATAAAATTCTTCCACAACTCAGCTAATGAGAAAGTTCGTCACGCCTACATCTCGCAGATCAAAGATGACAAGGGGAATGTATTCTCCAACCAGGAAGATATAAAACGAGCAACGGCCAAGTACTTTGAGGGTTTATTTCAAGCTAAACCTTGCAGTCCCGCTGACGATCTGCTCTTGGGAATCCCCCACTTGTTGTCTCGGGATGATAACAATGCCCTTTTTGCCCTCCTAACAATGGACAAAGTAAGGGCCGCAGCTTGGGCCATCCCCAAAGAAGGAGCGCCAGGGCCAGATGGGTTCTCAGCCAGTTTCTACACAGAATGCTGGCAGATTGTGGGGAGAGATGTTCATGCTGCAGCCGTCAGTTTCTTTGAAGGGGGCGGTCTTTCAAGAGCCTTCTCTTCTTCCCTCATCTGTTTGATTCCAAAGTCCTAGTCAGCCTCTTCTTTCAAAGATTTTCATCCGATCAGCCTATGTAATGTAATCTACAAAATCTTCTCCAAGGTCTAGGCCAACAGGCTTAGCTCTTTGGTCCTAAAACTAGCCTCCACTGAACAAGGTGCATTTGTGAAAGACAGGTCGATTTCAGAGAATATTACGCTGTCTCATGAGGTGATGAGGGATCTTAAGAAAAAAGTTCGAGGAGGTAACATGATTCTAAAGCTAGACCTTGAAAAAGCATATGATCAAGTCAACTGGGATTTCCTCGAGCAAGTTTTAAGGAAATTTGGCTTCAACCCCAAAGGGATTAATCTCATGGAGACCTACTGGGGCAACACTTGGTCCTCGGTCCTCATCAACGAGGAAGCGGCAGGCTTCTTTAGGTCTTCACGCGGGATCCGCCAAGGAGACCCACTATCTCCTGCCCTGTTTATTTTGGCAGTTGGAGCCTTTTCCAAAAATTTCAAATCCCTTGTTTCTAGCGGTGCTTACCAACCTTATAAGCTCAGTCGGGGAAGCCCTATGATCTCTCACCTACTTTTCACGGATGACACGTTATTATTTGTGAATGGCAGCCGAAAATCTCTCCTCTCAGTCAAGCAGTTCCTTTCAAACTTCCAATGAGCATCGGGCCAAAAGATCAATTTGCGAAAGAGCTGCTTCTTATGTGGCAAAAATATGGTTGTAGGACGAATCAAAGCTGCTAAACATCTCTTGGACTTCCTAAAGGCGCGCGTACTTGTACAGTATCTCGGGGTTCCTCTTGTCAGAGGGAGAGTGAAGAAGGCCAATTTCCAATTCATAATAGACAAGGTGGAGCACCGAATCAGTGGTTGGAATGCCAAATTTATCTCACAGGCAGGTAGGGCGACCCTCATCAGACACGTTCTTGGGAGCATGCCCATCCACATTTTGGGGCAGTGCATGTCCCAGGCCTCTTCACTTCAAAGTTGGATCAGATGTTTGCTGGATTCTTTTGGGGTGCGTTTGCAGGAAAAGACAAACTTCATTGAATCTCCTGGAGTAGGATCATAACCCTAATCATGGAGGGGGGGCTGGGTATTTGCAGCCTGAAAGAAGTGTCAGTTGCCTTGCGCATGAAGATGGCCTGGGCGGTGAAATTTGGGGACTCAAATGGCCCTTGGGTGTCGCTCATGAGGGCTAAACATCAAGTGGAAATTGCCGGCGATGATGGCTGCATCCACTCTACAAACGCATCGCCTTTGTGGAAAAAAAAATCAGGCTGGTCCTACCAATGTTTTCTGAAGCTGTCCAATGGGATGTAGGGGATGGAGACATTAATTTGTGAGATAGTAACTGGACTGGAATGGGTCCCCTGCATCAGCATGTTGTTTGCTCTATCCTGAAAAATCTGAGATCCTTGAAGGTAAACGAGTTCATGCCCTGTGAGCCCATGCCCGCCGTCAGTAGTGCTGAATATGCTCCCTGCAGCTATCTTAGAGTGCATCTTTATAAGAGGTTTTACCACATCTGCTAAAAATCCCTCCTATTTCTGGCTGTTGGATCCATCAAGTAAATTTACTATCAGCTCAGCGTGAAACCTCAGCCGCCTAAACTGCCGTCCAAGAGGTGGTCCGAATGTATTTAGACAAAAGACCTGTAGCCCAGAATCTCCCTTTTAGCGTGGAAATTGATATAAAGCGTTGTTCCCATGGATGTCAGAATGCAAGAAAGAGGAGTTATACTGGCGTCTACCTGCAATTGTAGTGAGGAAAGACCCCTAGTCAGTCCTAGCTGCGAGTCCATCCCTCATCTCTTTCTCGAGGGGAAGCAGACCTCCTCAATATGGCAGTTCTTCAGCGTAATGTTTGATATCCCCTGCAGTCGTCAACAGTCCTTTAAGCAGAGATTACTTCAATGGAGAAGTGCAGAAGCCCCTGGCATGGACTCTCCCCAATTGCGTACCATTCTCCCTATGCTGATTGTGCGGGAAGTTTGGAAAGCTAAAAACTCTACAAGGTTTAACGGTATCCCCATGCAGACAGACAAAATCATTGCTCGCATTAATTGTCACTTCCCGAGACAGGCCATCAGCCAGCCGTTGAGAGTGTCACCTCGCTTACAGTCCTGGGACGACTTCGGTCCCATCAGGGCTGAAACCCACCGGTAGGAAATCATTGTCTGGAAGAAGCTGTCCTTGGGCTACGTCAAGCTGAACATGGATGGCTCGGTGAGAGGGAACCTAGGCCTGTCTGGTGGAGGAGGGGTGTGTAGGAATGACAGTGGAAACCTTCTCTTTGCCTTTTCGATGGGGGTATGGAGTGAGATCCAATAATGTAGCAGAACTCCGTCCAATTCATGACGGAATGGCTCTGTGTCAGGAGAGGGGGCTTCTCAAGATTAAAGTGTTATCGGATTCCTAAGTCATCGTCAATCTTCTTCAAAGGAAGTCGAAGCTCTCCTAGCGTTGGAAACCGTGGGTCTCAAGGATCTAAAAAATGTCTCGCATGACCTCTATCTCTTTCAACCTCATCCCTCGAGAAGGAAACGGCCCAGCCGACGGTATGGCCCAGCAAGGAAGTATTGATCAGTCCTTCTCCCTCCTTTACCAGGTGAAAGATCTGCCAATGGAATTGAGAGGCAGGATATTTCTGGACAAAATCGGCTTGAGGAGTATTAGATCAGGTTAACCAGCAAGTTCAAATTCTGGTTGTGGTCCCCATGTATAGAGCGGGTTGAAGTGTTTTTTTTTTTTTTTTTTTTTTTTTTTTTTTTTTTTGTGGATAGTTAGCTATCTGTAGTTTTGGAGGTGGGTTTCTCCTCCCTTCTGTCTTGACATGACTAAAGGAGTGACACGATAGGAGCGGTCCAAGGTTTTTTTTGTAGGGACCCTCCCGAATATCCTTGTACAAAAAAAAATTTTGGTTCAATGAAATGCGAGTGGTATGAGTCCACATTAATATATATATATATATATATATATATATATATATATATATATATATATATATATATATATATATATATTATGATAATATGTTGATGATCATGTGGTTATGGACACGTGTGATACAGTGATGGCAGCGGTAGCAAAAATGTTGGGCATGACGGGATCCGATGATCATGACTCATAATTATGAATCATTTAAACTAAGATTTGTGACAATTTACCTGTTGAATCACCAATCCAAACCATAAATCATTAATCCAAACCATTTAAATTGAATAATAATTGATTAATTTTCAAATCTATCATTAAAATTATCATCTGACAGATATATCATCAAGATCTTAAGAATTTTACAATTGGACCGCTTGATTTTTCTATAGACCACCGTTTAATATTTCTTTGACATAATATCAACAATATTATATAAAAATCTTGACTTGAACATGGATAAAAAAGATGAGAGTTGTGAAAACAATAACTAAAGTCTATCCAAATTAGCATGGGGATGTTTAAAAATGTCAATGATCCAATCGAAAAATAATCCGACCATTAAATTGTTGGTAATCATTAGTTAGACTCATGAAGTTAAGTAGTATGGCCCACTTTAGCTACAAATCTACCTCATCACTAGTTTGAGGTTCTAGTGGGGCAAGTAGAACTTGATAGACGGTGTATATCTAACTGAGCAGCATTGTGGGCCCCACACTCGAGAGTGTCCACACTCACAACACACCGAATCGAGAGTGTGCACACTCACAACACACCAAATCGACCAGCCTGGTCAAACGAAGCTGACCTGATAAAAACAAAAAAGGGGAGTTTTTCCCTCTTTTCCCACCTATGGGCATTTGAAACGAAGAACCATACGTTGTGTCTGATCATAACCCACCATCAGTGATCACATGCGTGTTCCGAAACATTCATCTACTTTGGATGGAAGTTCCAACAAAAGCCCTAATGACCCCGCACGCTGATGCACACGTGTTTATACACAGAGGCAACGAAAATTCAAGTTAAGCATGGGCAGAATTCCAGAGACAGAAATCTCGTTTCTCCAGTGAGTTGGCAATCCGAGCCAACTAGACTCCTTTCATCCCAACCGTCCCTCGAGGAGAAATCCTAGCCCTTGAACTTGGATTTTAGCCATGCAAGGATAAGTGGAGATTCTTTTCGTTAGAAGATATCGGTTAACCTAGATCATATTCTGACCATTCATTATCCATCCAATGGTTGCACTAAAACAAATTAACCGACTAAAACCCTCTTCCTTTGAAACCACCGACCCAGCTTCATTCAACCTTCGAAAACCCATGTCCACGAGCTCCCCGGAGCTAAGCCAGACTGTCCACAAGCAATGGAATGAAGAAAAACCGATTGAGTCTCACTCCAACATTAATGCCTAAAGCCTCTTCCCATTTTAAAGCTAATTTGCATGTTCATTGGCGGGCCTCCAATCCCAGATTTGAATCATTGAGTTGATGTGAGGCTGCCCAAGTTCTAGTCTAAAGTAGAGAAGAAGTCAAAAGAAAGGAAGAAGAAGATAAAAAGAGATGAGAGAGAGAGAGAGAGAGAGTGTGTGTGTGTGTGTGTCTATGTGTGTGTGTGTGTGTGTGTGTGTGTGTGTGTGTGTGTTGGTTTGTCGCACTAACTCGACCAGACCGAGTCACTAGATCAAGCTAAGCGAGTTGGAGGCTAAGTCCAAATTGTTCTAGTTGATTTGTGGGTAAGAGAGAAGCAGAAGGAAGAAGGAGAAAGATCATGAGGGGAGAGAGCAGTGGGGTCTATGGTGAGGCCGAGTTCGAGAGTATGACTCACCATCGAGTCAAGTCGGCAAGTTCATCTAGGTTTTGGGCTAAGTCTTAGTAAGTCCAGACCTTATTGGTCGCATCAGAAGAAAAGAAGGAAAGAAAGAAGGAAGAAGAGGAAGAGGGAGAGGGGAGAAATCGACCGGGTCAAATCTATTTGACTCAGTAATTCACCGAGTCCAACTCGCTGATTGAGTCATCTGGTCGAGTCTGGGCCGATCCAAGGCCCTGTTTGGCACCAAGAGAATAAATAGAAGAAGGGAGGAAGGATAATGGAGAGATCAAGCAAGGGATATAGAGGTGAGTAAGGCGATTTTGGTTTTGTCTAGCAACCCATGCGGGCCTGGTCGCGATTGTAAGGTTGAGGAAAAAAGAAAGGAAAGAAGTAGGCATCGAGTTCTCATTGTTTTAGGTCTATCGGGTTGACTCAATAACCTACTGAGTTGGCCGAGTTCTGAGTTGCATGCATTGCAGCCATTGTTGCAGATTCAGCAAGTGCTAAAGAAAACTCGATTTAGGGTTAAGTTAATACGAAGGATGACCCGATCGTTATGCATCTTCGCTACAAATTAACTCAGTGAGTCTTTAGCTGAGATTTGAGTTTGATTTAAATTCCAATGTTAGTCATTTTTCTAGATGTAATTATTGTTTTGGGGCTTTCTAGCCTTGTTCGGATTGGGTTGATCGAGTTAGATCGGACCAAGTTGAGTCGATCAGGTCTAAATCAAGAAGTATAGTGGCACGTTCAAGTAAGTTGGTTTTAAAATCTTTGTTTGGGTTTTAATTAAGTTATGATTATATTATTTTAAGTCTTATGGTGGAAACTGAAATCATCTATTATCTAGGTCTAATGTGGTGAGCTTGAGTTTGAACCCAATTAGGAGTTGAATTGAGTCAATTCAAGCTAGTGAGGTAAATTGATCTCTTAACCCATTCTTTTGAACTTAACATGGGTCAATTAATGTTGATTTGCAAATTTGTGTAGGGAAAATGGGTTTTTCCCAAAATTTCGCATTTGAATCGATAACTGTTTGGGTACATGTGAATCTATTCTTCTTCTTTTTTTGATGTGGATTCATGCCACTCGCATTTCATTGAACCAAAAAAATATTTCTACAAGGATATTCGGGAGGGTCCCTACAAAAAAAAAAAAAAAAAAAAAAAAAAAAAAAAACCGCTCCTATCGTGTCACTCCTTTAGTCATGCCAAGACAGGAGGGAGGAGAAACCCACATGGGCCTCCAAAATTACAGATAGCTAACTATCCACAAAAAAAAAAAAAAAAAAAAAAAAAAAAAAAAAAAAAACACTTCAAGCTGCTCTACACATGGGGACCACAACCAGAATCCAAACTTGCTGGTTAAGCTGATCTAATACTCCCCAAGCCAATTTTGTCCAGAAATATCCTGCCTCTCACTTCCATTGGCAGATCTTTCACCTAGGAAAGGAGGGAGAAGGACAATCTTAACCATCCATGTGTGCTATTTTAGGTTAAATCAAGTGCTTTGAACTCTTTAGTGATCTATAGTCTAGCAGAAAGAGAACCCATACTTCAAGGTAAGGATCACCCTTCAAGATTTTCTACTTCATGATAGTTAGCTTATTTCATTTATTGTATTGATTACTTAATATAGTATTTAGTGAAAATGATGATAAAATGTTAATTTTTATTTGAATAATTCTTCATAAATGATTGATGATTGGATTTAAATTCAAGTATTTGAACATGCTATGGATCTCAAATATATCTCTATTCTGATTTAAGACGAGCACTTTATATGTGTAAGCGTTATCAATATTGTATGTGGCTTATTTTGCCACTTGTGCTTCCTTGATGGTATTTTTGGAGGCTCTCAAATTAATGGTTATTTTGTGTAACGACCTGTAAATTTCCGTACATTGGGTCGAGTACCACCTCGACCAGAAATCAATTAGGATTAAATCCTTTAGAAAATTAACAAAGTTAACTAAGTACTAAACTCGGTTAGCCGTGAAATCCGTTGGGATCGCTTTAAATACGATCTGCAAGACCCAAAACTTGCAGAATCTGTGACTCTAGGTTACCCTAAAGTTTAGAACCAAACTCATTTCCCGGCTGCTCTCGGGAATGAAACGAAACTTCGTATTAGGTCTAGATCGCACATCGGGAGTCCGATTAACACGAAGCTAAGGAACTAGGACCACCCCACTGGGCCTGACAATCATTTCAAAAATCAACTCCGACCGATGTCCCACGGCCATTTATTTCGATCCGGAGTGAGGGAGTGTGAAAAACACTATTCCCTTTGAAAATAAAATATCTGGAATAGTGATCTGACATCATTCGGTTGCACGTCAGTATTAAGCAACCTGACCGTCAGAATCAGACCAAATCACACCCTCGGATTAAGAAAAATTTCAGGAACATTTACATGTACTTGGAATTTCTGATCGTGGCCCACTGACCGTTGAACTGAAAGTGGTCCGCCACGTGCGATCTGGGAATCTGATCGAGTCGAAAACGTAATCCCACGTGGATCCATAGATGGTGAGCTTAAGTCTGACGTTTGGCTCAAGGAGGGCCACCAGAACCTCCCTTTTGAGCTGGAAAAGTGGCGAAATGCCTATATAAGCAGTCACCCTTGAACCTGAGTCTGTTTTGGGGAGGTTTTTGGCTATAAAAAGAGCTTAGAACAGCCCCTCTCACAGCCATACGAATTTGGGAGAAAAACCCTAGAGAGAGAAAGAAAAGAGAGAAAAGCTTGGAGTTTGTTGCTGATATTCCTCCTACTGCTTTGGGTTATCGCACGGCCTACACCGCTCCGTTCTAGGTGTTTTTCCGGCGGTATCCATCCCGTTTGAAGGTAAGAAACCCTAACCCTAGGTCTAATTTGAGGTAGGATCGTTGTAGGATATGAAAAAGCTAATCGATTCCGCTCTTTAGGCTAGGAACTCCCGTATACGGAAGCTCTACTACCCTTGCTGATTCGTTGGAATTCCAAGGGCCAAGGTGAGGACTTTAAGTGTATAAGTTATGGTTTTCAATGCTTTCAATGTCAGATAATGATAGATTCATGATCTGCATGTAAATGCACATGTACAAAGTGCTTTCCGTTTCCTGTTTCGATTAACGTTGTAGAATATGGAATTTCACATACTCTAGATATACGTAGAAATAACGTATACATATTTTTTTCGGGAAAATGTTTGCCATGTTTATTTAATGTATGATTATATAATATATGGATAAAATACTAGTTTGGCGAAAGGAATCGCCAAAATACATGTTCCTTTGTAAATGTCAAGTATGTTGAAATTGTGTATTCTAGAAATACCGCGTATGTGCAAATTTTGGAGATATAATTGTCATGATTATTTGTTGTATGAATACGGTATACGCGGATAAAATAACCGCTTGGCGAACGAATAGCCCTAATACGCGATTTGCTAATATACGTCATGTATGTTGGAATGGCGTACTCTAAGTGTTTGTGTAATTGCTTGTGTGTGTAAATGCTTGTGTATTAGTGCCTTAGAAAGGTGCTGATATGGAATTCCCGACTCCCTTAGAGACATGTAGGATCCCCTCCATGCGGTGGTTCGCTAGAACCACTCACTTGTAATGTGTATGTAATTGTATCCCTATGTGGATAGTGCTTTACTACATGCTTCACAAAATGCTTCACAACATGCTTTACATCATGTTTTACTTCATGCTTTATAACATGCCTGCTAACATGCTTGTATTGCTTGTTTATCATGCTTTACTCCACATGCTATTGATGGAAGCTGTTTGAGTTTGGGACTATGTCTATAGTCCAAACATTCGGTACCAGACCTGCGGTTGTGGCTGAGATTCATATCGCCACAACAGACGTGTCTGGCGAACCCGAGTCATACTTCGGTTGGCGATAGTGGTTGGCCACACGGAGTGCTTTTATGCTCCATATCGCTCAACTTATGGTGCGCTCGAGCTAGTCAGGCTCGTCAAGTAAACCGAAATGTATTGTATGTTCACCATGTTTGGTCGCTACCGCCTGAACTGAACTAGGGTACCAAACTTACTAGTGGCGATCCCGTTTAACCATGGTACCTCGATCCGCGTAAGTGAGCCGGGCATGGTGGTATGGGACACCGTGGTCGAGCTGTCGGCCTACGCTGGGGCCATGTGCCTCCCCGTAGTGACCATTGCGCAACCAAACTCGTGAGCCGAATACGGTGGTATGGGACACTGTATTCGAGCTGTCGATATTTACGGCGAGAGCCGAGTACGGTGAGACCTGTGCTCGTGCTGACGGGCGACGAGTCCTCCGTAGTATCATCGAGTGTACTCCAAGTGTCTGTGATTGGCGACGAGTCTTTCACAGCAACTAGAGTATGAGTTGAGCCAAGTACGGTGAGACCTATACTCGAGCTGACGGCTAGTGATTGAGCCGAGTACGGTGAGACCTGTACTCGAGCTGACGGCCAGCAATTGAGCTGCATACGGTGAGATCTGTATCGGCGCTGACGGGTGATGAGCCCTTTGCGATGCCTTCACTACGCTTCTCAAACTATAATATCGTATGAGAATAACTAGGATTGACTACCCTAGAATGGATCATGTTGGGAATGATACAAGGGAGGTACCTTAGTTTCCCAATACTACTGGTTGAAATGGACTAATAAAAACTTGGTAATCATGAGCATCATCGCACCGCATGTGCTTTGTAGATGTGACGCACTGAGGGAGTAAGCATTCGCGAACGTAAGATGATGTCGCTTGAGGGTGGTTTGGCAAGGACATACAGCATCATGCCATTTCATTTTTGCACTTAACAAGAGTAGTTAGAAATGTTTGATTTGTACTGCTTTATCATTACTGCTTGATTGATTTGATAACATGTTAACCTATGCTTTATTGTTCCACTGAGTTAGCTACTCACTCCCACGTTACGGGACGGTGTTTGCAACACCCACCAGACTCTGTCATAGGTGTAGATGACGCCTTGGTTCAGGAGCCGGAGCTCGACTTCGATGAGGATCAGGAGGAGTTCTCCTTTATGCAGTATTCTGACGGTTTTGCTTAGGCCGGCTGTATTGCGGGATTTTCAGGGCTTCCCTTGAGGATTTTATTTTGATTTTTGACTTAGAAACAATACATGTATGTTGGTATTCAGTTAGTACTCATACTCTGGAGTTCATAAAATTTTGTTACTTTACATACTTTGAATATAAAATTTCAGTCTTCCGCTTGCCTTTATACAATTGAACTGGAGTATGAATTACTGTTTTGGTATAATCTCATTCATGTTTATTGCGCTAACTCAGACAACATTAACCCTCATTGTGTATGTTGCATAAGTGATGCGTTGGAACTCGGGAGTTGAGTTCATACTCGACCCCCGAATTTCAGGGCGTTACATTTTGTTTAATGGATTAAATAAAATATTGTGGTGGACTTACCATCTTCTGGATCATTTGTGCCTTTATGGCTTTTGGGGATAATCCCTTTTATCACATCCTTGGATGGACTATTTTCCCTATGTAACTTTGATGGAATATTTTCCCTATGTGGCTTTGATAGACTTTTTGCCCAATATGACTCTTGATAGTTTATTTTTGTATAACCTTGTAATGGTAAGTCATACTTGTTGAATTATAATTGGCCACTAGTTGAAGAGGTTATCATTAAACATCCTAGATTTTGGAGTCTCAAGAGCTAGGGATGGTGGTCTGGGATGCTATGCCAGAGTTGTTGGCCGATGCTGAATGACGACCCCCCTATCAAAGAGTGACCTTTGCATTTTCTAAAATAGATGTTTTTAATTAGAATAATAATGGTTGGGCTAATCATGCATTTCATGGCATACATGTGATAACGGGTTGCTAATTCTAGATGTTGTAGCACGCATCCTTTATCGTGGGATGTTTCACTATCTCCCAGACCACCGACAATTGACTCAATTTATGTGAGCTTGTCATTTTAGCATATATTTGATGTATTTTCGCTGGTGACTAGCCATTTGCATGTGGGTTTTGCACTACTCATGGGTTTTGCCCAAAAGCCAGCTGGATGAGCATCCCTTGGGTGATGTGCATTTCATGCATCCATACATTTAATTAAGATTGTATTTTGAATTGCTTTGTATGATTCTTATTTTAGAACTATCATTCACTAATGTGATAGCTTGTAATATCATTTGTTATGATCTTTATGAATGGTTTAGTGTAGACAGATCATGATAAACTATGTTTAACTATTGTGATGGTTAGGTAAATCTTCAGGAGTATACTTCACTGGGATAGCCATTGACCCTATCGAACCATATTCAATTATTGCAGGAGACGTAAATGATGTATAGGTGAGTGCTCATGTGGAGCACAAAGAACTGGATGATCTTGTGGCTTTAGATTCTAGATTTCACTTATATCAATTTTGTACTTCCTTATTTTTGTAAATCTTGAGACGCTGGTTTATATAAGCTCTATGGGCAGCTGCTCATATATCTTTGAATGTGTATTGAGACTTTTTTTATGCTTTATTTGTTTCTCTTCCGCCGTAGTGCTCACTCTAAAGAAAAAAATTTGTGAAATGTGAGCTATCCTTAAAGGTTAATACTCGAAATTTCGAAAAATGAGTACTAAACTCAGGTTACGAAATTTTGAGCGTTACAAGAGGTGATGGTTAGAGTTGTTCAAAGATTGTGATTTTTCCTTACAATATGAACTGGGCAAAGAAAATTAGTAGCAAACGCCCTTAGCCACCGGCCACGAGGAGTTATTGCCTAGCTTATGGTTTAGGAGTGGCAAACGTTGGAGGTGGTATGAGATTATAATTTTGAGTTGAACCTTCAATCATGTACTACACAACTAGTGAGCTTATTGATCCAACTGACTCTATTATCTTAAGTTATAAAGGCACAATAGTCTGATCAAATGCTTAGGGCTCGCCACTAGGATATTCTAAAGTGGTACAATGACTGTAATGTATAGGTACGCAAAATCCCAAAAAAAAAAAACTAACATATGTTTCTTATCTAATAAAAAATGCTACTTTACCTAGACCGTAACACCCCGTACTTTTCAATATTCGGTTGTTACCATTAAAACCTATATTAGTATAAGCATGAACCTAATTAGTGAATGGTTGTAGCCTAAATCAAGACAATAGGAATAACCTTCACCTGTCCTTCAAGTTGCCCAGCGGTTCATTGACACTTGGACGAGTCATTGAAACCTTTTAAGACTAATCGGGACATCCACTAGCAATTCCGATTCTCGGATCGCCATCTTAAGATCCACAACATTCTACAAATCAATTCAACCATTAAATTATAGGATCTAACCACAAACTCCTCAAGGAATAAGATTCCCTGAGGTTGGACAGGTGGCCCACATTGGCAATCCTGATCACAGGTAGACCTTGCAAATGGATAGATAGATAAATGAACATTTATGTGTACATGCAAAGTAACGATACTATTGGGGTGACCAATAGTAAAATAATTGGGCCTAAACACACCTATGGCCTTTGGAATCCTTATCTACCATTCATATTCGAATCTAAGATTATCTGACCCTTAGATTAGTAAAGATGTGTGATCGGACATCCCGATCACAACGTATGGCCCACCCGAACCTTAGGTTAACATGATCGTCAGCCCAAGGTCTCGAAAGAGGGCTTCATAGAGGATGAACGGCGTGGATTTCACAGTTTCATAGTAGTGCGGTCCACACTAGCACGCATGTGTACCAGACCGCTAGCTCAGTCAAGCGGGCACTGACCCGATGCCAAATGAGGAAGGATTCTTCCCTCCTTTCCCACCCATAGTCGTTTGAAACTGAAATTGCGGTAATGACTGCTTTAGTTGAAGTGGGAATATGCCAAGATGTCCTACAGGGGGGTGAATAGGAATTTTTAATATTTTATGATATTTAAAAACCTATCAACCCTATCCCAAGTATCAGGATTTTTTCAATGTAACTCTAATGGTTTCCAAGCCAAATAAAGGATCCAATCATAAAACTATTCAAAAAATAAATAAGATAAGAAACATAATTCATGATGGAAGTGACTATGTGTGAGATGTGATTCTAATTAGTTCTAGGTAATCATGTAAGCATGCATTATGAGAACATTCAGAGAAATCACACAAGCAGTAGAAGTAAATAGCAATCTCAAACACAGTCATTTTAATATTGGTTCGACTACGTGTTTACTCCACTTCTGATGGATGCACTCAACCCTTAAGTGTACAGGATCTCACTAATGGAGGTTTCAAATCAGGTTCACCTCAAATCAGTACAACCTACACCAGGCTGACTCTAACGTGTCTCCACGACACAAGTTTATACCCCACACAGGAGCAAGGGTCAACACACAACACTCAGATTTTAGGCCACATAGGCCAAGGATCCACACAAGGAACCTGACAGTTTATGCTCCCATGAGTAATGATCAACACACAACACCCAGGTTTTAGACCACACAGGTCAAGGACCTATACAAGGACCTAAGTTTATGCTCTCCACAGAGCAAGGGTCAACACACAGTACCCCTAAGTACACTCCCGTCGGAGGCCTCCTATGAGGACTTGAAAGGGGTGAGAAGCACCATTGACCTAATCCTATAAAAGGAATGATCAAAAGGTTCTCTAGATTCTAATGACTTACAGATAAGTAGATGAGCCCCATTTAGCACGTTGATGAAGATCTCCTCCTTTGATGATGAAGAATCTTTAGCTTGGTTGAACCGCAACACAGATGATGTTCCAATGTAAGGCAATGGGTTGGGGCAAGGCTATGTTGGAATCCTACTCTACTAAATATTTTCCTATATTAGAAACAGAGTGATTCCAACCATCTATGCATTCAAGGTATCCCAACTTAATGATTTGCCATTAAGATGGTAGCTGTAGGATCCTTGAATGCAGAAGTTCATTCCCTAATCCACTCTATTGAATATCAATGATGAGGGTGGATTGGAGGATAAACTCCCATGAGAGAAAAAGGCTTAGGGTATGCGATCTGGATTTAAACACTCAGAAAATCTATCTATTTTCTCTACGAACAATCAAAGGCAAGCTCTCATTAAATAGGCAAAAAGTTCCAACGGATATAAAACGGTTATATTTTTGACAGAATTCGATATCATCGAGCAAGTTTCGATGTCATCGAGCGTATACTCTCGATAGCATCGAATGGCCGCTCGATGACACGAACTCAATTTGTCAAACGCTTTTAAACCTTTTTGCCAACTAGGCGAGGAAATCGAAGTCATTGGATTTCGAACTCCGATTTCATCGAAACAAGGTTCGATTCCTCGACATTTGAAAATGTGAGAGCAGTTGCCTTTGAAACTTAACAGGTATTTGATATGATCAAGCATCCCTCGATATCATCGGAATTTGAATATCGATGATATCGATGACGGTGTCGATTCATCGATATTTTCAAGGAATTTTCCTATAAGCTTGTTGGACAGTTTGTGTCCTATTTCGATGACATCGACATGGTCTCGATATGATCGATATTTGAATATCAATTTTATCGAGTGATCTTCGATACTTGAAATATTTTTTCTGAAAGCTTGCTCGATAGATTTGTGTCCCAATCCGATATCATTGAAGGTCTGTCGATATCATCGAGGTTTGAATTTTGAGGATATCGAGGCTCTCTTCGATATATCAAAAATCATATGACTTACCTTAACAGCATATTGGACACATCTAACCAGATGTCGATTTTATCGAGCCGTCTTAATGAACTCGAGATTCAAAATTTGATGATATCGAACAGTCCATCGATTCATCTATAACTCAGTCCAGAATTCTTTGTAGTTGTTGGACATCTGAAATCCTCAATTCGATAATATCGACTAAGTTTCGAGGACATCGATAACAGGGTTCGATTACATCAAACCACGTATCGATAAATTGACAAAGGCAGCAAACTTAGAGATTTTCCTGATTTTGCATAATAGTTTTCTCACCTTAAACCTTTCTATCCATTTTAAGGGTTTTATTTACCTGGTGTTTTGGGACATGGGATGTGAGGCTAAGGTTTACCTTCGACGAATCCGGGCACACATCGTATTGAGGCATACGCTTCAACAATCTTCCTATGGGGCTCACTTGTCTTGCTGACTCAATACTCATGTCAATTGACAAACCAAGGCACTTTTAGAAATGAGCTATGACCGTGCGTTCATCAGGTGGCCTACCATCAAGACCTAAGAAGGAGATCTAAATCGCCCATCGTGTTGGGTGGGCCGTCCTAACCAAAACCCAATGCCCTTGCACGGGGGAAACCCACGAACGTGCACACAGTCTCCAGTTAAATCAATCTATTGTATGGGCGGAGTTGTGTTTCCAACCCTTCCAAGATCACCCTACCGTGATTAATGTAGGCCACCTTAGGTTGATCCAAACCGCCCATCTGATTCAGAAAGCAGGCCCGGCCAAGACCCAGCTGATCTCATGGCTTTCCTTTTATGTATGGGCGCACAATTCTCGGCCCAAACTGAAGTTATGCATGGAAGTTTCCGAAAATGGAAGGCAGTTTTGTCCTATCAAGCTGGCGATCCGCGTGAGCCTTCCTCCCTTACTCAAGCATCCTTCAAAGCACCATCCCCGCCCTACATTCAGCACTAGAAAAGGGTAAACACCTTGCTGACAAAGGGAGGGCGGTCGGATGTTTTCCTCGAGCCAGTGTGTTGGCACGATCTAGGCTATCCTTGGGGCTTCATGCAGCCATCTAGGGGGTCTAAATTAGGGTTACAACGGCCCTAACTATCTGCCCCGAGATAATCGCACCCCACACAAGAAATACACCATGACGGAATATCTCATGGCATGTGGCATTTCGGATGAAACATGACAAGAATAGTGGGTCCCATAGTGATCACAGGACCCATCTGGACCGTCCAGGTGACATCGATTACCATCTTAGACCGTTGATAGAAATTCGCCATGAGAGGCGGCTCCATCTTTCCCGTCCAATGGAAGAACCCACCGTGATGAAGTCGGCCCCATTCCTCAATCAAAAACGTCCTTCTGGTGGGCCGTTGGGATGGAAAACTATTACACGTGGTGACTAGACACCATGTAAGTCAGAACTTGGCGTGTCGTCCATTTGAACCATTCCTACAATGGATTAACAGCTGTTGCAAACCAACAGGGCCAGCCCTAGCCTATAAAAGGATGCATTCTTCTAGGGATTGCATCTAAGAATCCCTGGAACAAAAGAGGAGAGAAAATAGGAGAGAAAGGATGAGAGAAAAAGGAAATAAAGAGAAGAAAGGAGAGAGAGAAGTGGAGGTCTAGCTACTTCTCGCGGCATGCTACTGTACTTCGTCAAGTTGCTGGACCAGAGAGGCTTGCTGCCATGTCGACTGGACTCGACCCATTGAGTCTAAGTTATATTGATCCTGGGTTCAGTAAGCCTTGTTGAACCGAGAGAAGGAGAAGAAGATATGGAGGTCGACCCGCTGCTCGTGGTGCAAGGTCGCACCAACCCGAACTGAGTTTGGGCCGGGTCAGGCCAAGCTTTACATCCATTGTTGGATGCTTCCAGTAGGGGAAAAAATAAGATAGAAGATCTAGAGAGGAAGAAAGGACTCGAGCTAGTGTCGCACCAACTGGACTCAGCCGTCCGAGTCATGGACCGCTGACTCGCTGATGCGAGTAGCTGGTCGAGTTCGGTCCATTCCAGATGTTGGCAAAGTCCAGGGGGGAGAGAGAGAGAGAGAGAGAGAGAGAGAGAGAGAGAGAGAGATGAAAGGAGATGAAAAAAAGTGAGGGAATGTGAGAAGGGAGAGTTTGGATTGTGGGTTGTTGCTAAGTCAACTCAGCTAAAATTCATCGAGTTGGTCTGAGTTGGGTTGAGTCGTGTCTAGCCGAGCCACTAGGAAGAGAAGTAGGGAAGTGGAAAAAGAATGGGAAAAAGGGGGAGAGGACAAAGAGAGAAAAGAAGAGAAAGAAGGATGTGTGAGATGTTGCTTAGTTTGATTCGAGTCAAGGGACGATGTTCGCCTCCAAGCCACATTAATCCGCATGGAGTTGAGCGGCCAAACTGACTAATGTAAGTCAACTTTTCTCCCAAAAATAGATTGCTTGAGTTACTATTATCGTTAGTAATATGATAATAATTGTGATTATTAATCATGTTAACCATTAGTAGATTATCCATGCTAATAGTAGTTATTACAAACAAAATTACCATTATTATATATTAGTAATGTACTTATCATTCTTAGGTATAATCATTTATAGTAGATCATATTGTTTACTACATCGCTATGATTATTAATGTCGCATAGCTAATCTTAAGTATATCATTAATGATAATGGTTGTTTTGTAATTATACTTCAATTAACATTCAAATCCTAAAATCTGCCAAGAGAAGCTGCACGATCTTACTGCTCAAATTTATATGTAATTTTATGATGTCTCATGTGTAAATTATGTAATTTTTGTATTTGTTAATATAGAGACATTAGTTTGTATAAGTCATTATGGGCAGCCACTCGTACATTCTAAATACAGATAAATTTTTTCTTTATGTTTTATTTGTCCATCTTTCGCTAAACTGCTAACTTTGAAAGGAAAAAAAAAAAAAAAAAACCTGAATTTGACTATCTTTAAAGGTTAACACTCGGGTATTTTAGAGAACGAGCCATATACTTGGGTTCTGAAAACTTGGGGCGTTATATAGGCATCCTCACAGTTTAAGATATTTGTAACTAGAAATATGATTTTTTCATAGTTTATTTGATATCTTACCAGTTTCCTTATAGGGTATCCTTTTTTGTATATAACATGTAGATAATATGGCTTCTCTCCACATATTAGAGGGCAAAACCAGAACTATTCAACATAGTGTTCATCATTTCTTTCAATATTCTATTCTTCCACTCAACTATTCCATTTTGTTCTAGTGTATAAGGAGCAATAGTTTCATTTACTATCCCATTTTTCTCACAAAGTTCTCTAAATTGAAAAGATTCACACTCTCATCCTCTATCTAATATAAGTCTTTTAATGTTCCTGCTAAGTTGGTTTTCAACTTCAGCCTTATACTTAACAAAGGCTTCTAAAGTTTTATCTTTATTTCGTATAAGGTATACTCTGGTGTATCTAGAATAATCATTTACAAACATTGCATAGTACCTTATGTCACCTCTAGACATGTGATTTCTAAAATCAGCTAAGTCACTATGAATTAACTCTAATAATTCAGAACTTTTAATAGCAAGTTTAGAGAAGTTTCTAAGAAACTGGATTCTATACATTTCTCCCATTTTTTGAACTTATGGACTGAGATGTCAGGTAGTAATTCTATTTGAAAGAATGTCAAAGACCTTTAGAGTTTCAAGGCCAAAACTGATTTTCTGTTTCCATCTTTTGAAATTTCGTTTAGCGAGTAGTTAGATTTTGGACAGTTCCGTCGAAGGGTTGATTGTGATGGTTATCATGGTTTACAATTTTGATAATTTCTAAGTAGATGCAACAAGGTTTTCAACCAGTTTGAAAAGTAGTCAAACGCTGGTTACTAAAGTCTTAAAAGAAAGAAAAAAAATTTTATGTTTTCCGAACATATGCGAAAACTGAAAGATCCACTATTAACAATAGAATTTGGTTTTAAGATTGTTGGAATGTGTACTAGAAATAATAGATAATATTTGAAAGAACAAAAATTGAAATAAAAAATAAAGTAAGAAAAGATGACTTATTTGTTTGAATTGAGGCATGACTTAGTCACTCAGCTTGAAACCAAATCTATCCTTCTTGGACCGTGTCCCAAGTGTAACAAGGAATTTTGGATAGTTGGCTTCCAAGATACAATGATTATAACTTGGTCCCAACAGTGCACTCATTGTACACGGGCTAAAACCAGTATGCATAACTTAGACACGAAGTGAATTAACTTGGTAGATAACTCAGTTACTGAAAAACGCAAAGACTACTTTTAAAAAAAGAGAGAAATTGATTTTGTTATGAATGAAATTTTGAATTTGAGTAGGTCTACTTATAGACCACGATTAGGTGCTTAGAGCACCATTTCAAACGAGTTAGATCCGTTGGGTTTGAACCCAACTAGTGCGACCACTCGAACAGACGTGTCTCTATTTTGAATTTCATGCAAAATAAAAAGGTGGGAGTATACTCTCAATACACACCTAGATCCATACTAGACCAATGCGTGTGCACACATGCACATGTCACATGACCATGGCCCGGCACAGCTCGACACGTATTGTAAAGATATGATCTAACTCAAATGTCTATTTCTCCTTGACGACTCAAGCCTTATAAATCCACATCTCATATATATGTATGTGTGTGTGTGTTGGTGCAGTTTTTCGGCAGACCTTTCGCAACACTCCTATCTGTACCTGCACAGGCAAATGTGAGAGACAAAAGAGGCCCTAGCTTGCACAGGGGACTCTCCAATGCCTAAGTCAGGCTTGGGATCTTAAAGTAATGGAAGGTCTTTAGAAAAGAGACCAGACGAGTATTAGGGTTTTTGCGAACGTACCTCAAATGATGTAAGGCGTTTATATATTTATAAGAGAGGGTATCCCATAGTATGGGGATGCTCTCCTGATATCTTAGAGATATGTCGCAATCTGGGATCTTCCCGAGATTACGGGTTCCAGAGATTGTTGGGATTTAATCTTATCTCCTGGGGATCTTGGGAGAGATCTTCGGGACTTAAGAGGATTACCTTAATCCATAGTTCAGCTTTGGGTCGACTCTTAAGGTAGGTGTTGAGTCGGAAACAACTGATATTATCATGCTTCGATAGATCAACACCATTCTTGACTGTCGGATGACCCAGAAGGTTCGTCCTTCCTTCATCTAGGTGTTGAGACCCTTAGACTCCGCCAGGGGTATCGTCGATCTACGGCCGACCTATAATCGAGATATGGCTGGTATGTTGCTGGTCTATAACTCATCTGTGATCGATCTATAACCGATCTACGACCGAACTATGGTTGGTCTTTAATCGATCTATGACCGAGCTATGGTAAATCCGTAATAGACATGTGGCTGATTTGTAGGTGATCCTTAACTGCCCTTTAGCCGACCGATAAATTTGGTCGGTGCTTCAACCATTCGTGTGAGCTTACAAGCTCTTTGTGTGTCCTTACAATTGCATTCCTCTCTTTAGAGATTGCTTTGTTTGTGGACATAGAGGCCTTATCAGACTCGGGTCCCCACGGGCCCATGCTGGTTCAGTAGAGTTGGTCCATTCCATAAGCCAACTTATGGACTTATAGATTTTTTCCCAACAGTGACCCCCCCTTGCTTTCTGAACGAAGTTTGAAAAGCAAGCTTGGTGGCAGCTAGGTCGGGTTATGCATGGACTAGGTTGAGTGGCGTTGTCATCAATGCTAGGTATGACGGCCAACACATTAGTCAGAGCGTCGTCAGTTTATAATCATGACGTGTCGTCGCGTGGCTCAAGGTCACGTGGGGCCTCAAGTCGTCACTTCAGTGACAATCCAACAAGAAGGTGACGCATGGCGTCGTACTCGATATCTGGGGCGAGTGGCACAACGGATCGCAACACGTGTCGAGCTGGGGTAGCTGACGGGGCATTGTACGACACGGAATTGATGAGTGCCTTAAATGGCTGCCACGTGGCTCATCTATATAAGGGGGCCCTAATGCTTTAGGGCTCTTCCTCTTCGCATTGTCCTCTCCCCCTTTCTATTCTCCTGCTCTCTTGCGTGCGTTCTGGCGACCATTCTTACTGAAATCCAGTCAGAGTCCGGCTGATTCCATCTCCGATGAGCCTTCTTTCCCCATCCTTCTTTCATTTTTCCATCTAACCAGCATGTATGGTTCTATGAGCTCGCGGGAGGGGGTCTTTGGTGGTGAAAGTGGGGCGAGCAGTCACCTTAGGGTAATGTCAAACCCACCTTCACCACTGGTGGTAATGGCGGATGATGCTTTCCAGTATTCATCTTCAAGGAGAGTTTCGAAGTGGTCCCCAGCAAGAGACTGGTGCCTGCCATTAGGGCATTAAATCTGTCTCCTAGGCATGAGATGACGCCTGGGGCGAGGGAAATGGCTGCACCTTCAGTGACTGAACAAGCCACTGAAGCACGTGATCCACCTGATAATGATGGAGTAGGCGAGGAGGATCCGAGGGGGCCGGTGCCCTTGACCTTAACTGAGGAGGAACTGGTTCGGATCAGGCTCGGGTATCACATTCCCGAGTCTGTGATTCTCAGGATGCCCTTAGTGAACGAACTCCCGGACCGACCTCTTAATGGGGTAGTAGCGATTTTCCAAGTCGCCCAGCAATGCAGCCTGTGATTCCCACTCCAAGGAATTGTTCGGCATCTTCTATCATCTCTCGGCTTGGCCCAAGAACAATTAACTCCGAACGGGTGGAGGGACTTGTTCGGTTGTGCAGTCTTATGGGCAGATCTGGAGTAGCCCGAGCTATCAATGGACGAGTTCCTCCACTTGTATCAAGTGAAGCCAAACACCCTTCAGCCTGGCTGGTACTACTTCTCCACCTGGCGAAACACCGGTGGAGCCTTGATAACCGATCTCCCTCCTCCGATAAGCATTGGAGGGATAAGTGGTTCTAGGCCTATGGATGCTGGAAGACGGATGACCCAGAACCGATACAGTCTCTCATCCCCCTTTTTATGAGCCAGGTTCGTACTGTAATGGTAACTCGCCCTTCATCGATCAGCTTACACTGTTGACTAATCCTTTTCACTTGTCTTTTGTTACAGTTGTTCCCAAGCATCAACCTTTGC
This sequence comes from Magnolia officinalis, assembly GCA_021015155.1. Classification (NCBI taxonomy): domain Eukaryota; kingdom Viridiplantae; phylum Streptophyta; class Magnoliopsida; order Magnoliales; family Magnoliaceae; genus Magnolia; species Magnolia officinalis. Next base: position 21,136,894 of record JAJHSJ010000003.1, read on the forward strand.
TTGACAGCAGATCATTGGCTCGGATCAGGGATCTACAGGCCCTCGATGAAGGTCGGCGATCTTGGAGAGTCCTTCTTCAACCCAAGCGACTTCTTCAGGCAGGCTTGACCTTAGTCCTCACAGGTACGACCTTCTGTAAGACCTCTAGCCGATCTTCTCCACTAAAAAAATTTCCTTTCCTGTAAACTTCTTCTGACGCATTCATTCTTGTGCAGAGATGCCTGAGGCCCGACCTTTCATCCGTCCCCTCTCTAAGGTTTGTGCCCCTCCTCAAGATGAGGTAACGGCCCTGAAGAAGAAGAGGCAGAAGACCTCCTCGAAAGCTAAGGGGAAGGTCAGTCCTTCTTGGTCGGTCGTCATTGAGGACGAGGGAGAGGGCATAGAGGTGGAGACCTCCTCTGGAGCGGCAAGGACGATCGTCGCTGACCGCAGTATCCCTGTGGGAGCTCAGAGGGCTATGGATCCTCTGGATGATGCTCATCCTTTTGAAGGGGCGAAGGCTGGAGAGAGGCGAGAGAGATACCTTCATCAGACGGTGGAGGAGATCCTCCCTTGGGTCGATCATCATACGACCGACATGGAGTATGTCAACTTGTTTGACTCTCCGATAGAGACAACCCTTGCACACGTGACGACCACCCTTCTTGGGGTAAATATTTTATCTGAAGTAGATTCTATCTTTTAGATTGCTCATTATTATCTATTCTCTTTCCACTGTAGTTCGCTCTGTTTGTGCTGAAGGCGCGTGACGATTATGCTCAGATGTGCGGTTGGGCAGAGGGGGCCGAGTCAAGGGCAGCTCAGCTGGATGCCGAGCTTGACATTACGAAGACGGCCCTTGAGGTGTCTTCTGCTGAGAAGGTTGCGATGAGACGTGGCTGGAGGAGGCGAAGCGTGTGCATGATGAATGTCACGCCAAGCTTCTCGAGGCTAAGGGGAAGCTGGAAAGGGTGAAGGCGGAGACCAAGGGCATCATCGCCAAGGCTCAGGAGGAGGTCGTCCGTCAGTTCTTGTCGTCCCAGGCGTTTATGGATGAGAGAGACTCCCTCTTTTGCCAGGTTTATGTTGAGTGCACGAAGGACATCAGGGCTTCCTTCCTCGACCTCGATCTCTCTGCTTTCAATGAGGCAGAATCGAGCTTTAGTGGGTCAGGCGATGATACAACCCCCGATACAGCTCCCGAGCCAACGCCCTAATCTTGAAGTTAATTTTACTGAGCAATGTTTGCTCCCTTTTTCAGCTTCAAGCATTTCAAGCAGGCCAAGTGTCCAAGCATTAAGCACTTCAAGCACACTAGGCATCGTCTTCTTTTGTATTTTGTTTCTTTGGAGTTCTGTCTATTGTCTAATGTATAAACTTGAGTTTGTAGCCAATGTAATCAGATCCTTTTTGGATCTTCATCAATGAAAAATATCCCTTTTTCGTCAATTGTCATTTGTTTGAGTCAAGCACTTAAAATTGTTTCTTTTGCTTTGTTGCTGTCAATCGGATTAAAGCCAAGCTATTGCTCAGCCATCAATCTGGTGTCGATCCGAATTTCATCAAAGTTCTTGTAACCGGGTAGATCAAATCTTGGTTGGGTCTTGGTCAAATCACAATTAGGTATAAGTCAGATCTCAGTCAGATATAAGTCAAAACTTGGTCATATCTTGGATGGACAGAACAAGTGATTTTATTAATCTGATGTAACTTTGATAAGTACATAAAATGAGCACCACGTCAGTATGTCTACGGGTGGTAGATCTTCAGATGCTCGACATTCCAAGGGTGCGGGAGAAACTAGCCAGTCATATCCTCTAGTCGGTATGTACCAGGTTGAATAGTGCTTGAAACCATGTAGGGCCCTTCCCAGTTTGGGCCCAGGCTCCTGTTCTTGCTTCTTTGGTGTTCTGGAATACCTTTCAGAGAATAAGATCTCCAACTCAAAAATTCTGATCTTGACCCGAGCATTGTAAAACCGTGATACTTGCTGCTGATGGACAATAGTTCGAAGTCGAGGTTGCTCCCTTTGCTCTTCCAGGAGGTTAAGACTAAGGGACATTAGCTCATTATTGATCTGCTCATGGAAAAAGCTCGCTTGGACTGTAGGTAACCCGATCTCCATGGGGGTAACCGCCTACACCCCATATGCCAAGGAGAACGAGCTCTCTCCAGTGGTCATCCGGGCGGTAGTTTAATAAGCCCACAGAACTTTGGGAAGTTCCTGGGCCCATGCTCCTTCAGCACTCTCGAGCTTGGTCCGAATGTGATGTTTAATGATCTTGTTAATTGCTTCTACTTGTTCGTTTGCCTGTGGATGTCATGATGACGAGTAGACACAGCGAATGTCGAGGTTCTTGCACATCTCCCGTTATCAGAGACAATGGTCTGAGGTATTCCGAACCGGCAAATGATATTTTTCCAAAAAAAATCCATGATTTTTTATTCGATTATCCTTGCTAATGGTTCAGCTGCTGCCCACTTTGTGAAGTAATCAACTGCTACTACAACAAACTTGGTCTGACCTTTTCCCTTAGGGAGTGGGCCGATGATGTCGATTCCCCATTGAGAAAATGGCCAAGGTGCGACCATTGGTGTGAGATTTTTTGACGGCTGCCGAGGGATGTTCGCAAACCTTTGGCACTTGTCACATATCTGGACGAGCTTTCGGGCATCATGTTGGATGTTCGGCCAGTAATACCCTTATCAGACAACTTTATGGCTAACGAGCGTCCTCCTGAGTGATTTCTATAAATTCCTTCATGGATCTCCCTTAGGATATACTCTGCTTCTTCTGGTCGGACACACCTTAAGTAAGGGAGGAAAATTCTTTTCTTGTAGAGAACGCCATTGAGCATGGTATATCGGGCGGCTCTGACTTTCATTCGTCACACTTATGCTCGATCCTCCAGGAGTTTGTTGTTCTCGAGGTATTGGATAATCGGATCCATCCATGTTGGTTCTGAACTAACCAGAAGGATGGGGGTGGGGTCGAACTCATCGATGCTTGGTCTAGCCAAGAACTCGATCGAGATGGAACGTGGGATTTCATCCTCATCTGTTGTAGCGAGCTTGGCCAACTTGTCAGCTTTAGAATTCTCCACTCGTGGGATCAAGGCGATGTTGTACTTTTGAAAACCTCTGATCAGTTCTCTGTCTTTTTGGAGATAAGCCTTAAGACATTCTTTCTTGGCTTGGTAAATGTTGGCTATTTGGTTGACGATCAATTGTTAGTCACTGAAGACTACAAGATACCAAACCCCCATATTCACCGCTAGTTTGAGTCTGACAATCAAGACTTCGTATTATGCCGTGTCGTTAGAGGCTTTGAATCCAAATCTCAAGGCATACTACATGCACGTATGGCCAAAGTCTCCAAGACTACCCCGGCCCCACTTACCTTAGAGTTGGATGAGCCATCAACGTAAAGCATCCAGAGTAGTGGGTCAGGAAGTACTTGGGTGTCGGAAGGTTCCCCGATAGGCTGGTCAGGGAGAAAACCTAATCTGGGTAAGTCAACCAAGGATCGGTCATCAATCAGCTTTTGCTCAGGCGATTGCGTCAGTTCGACGATGAAGTCGGCCACTACTTGGCCGTTGATCGCAACTCGTGACTGGTACTTGATGTTGAACTCGCTTAACTCGATCACCTACTTAGTCAGTCGGCCCGAGGCCTCGAATTTTTGCAGGATTTGGCGCAATGGGTGATCGGTTAAAATGACGATCGAGTGAGCTTGGAAATATGGCCGCAAGCATCGGGAAGATGTGCTAAAGCTAGAACTAATTTTTCCAAAGTCAGGTACCTTATCTCTACAGGAATTAACGCTTTACTGATGTAATAAACCAGTAATTGCTTTCCCTCATGTTCTCTTATCAAAGCCGAGCTGACGTTGCATCAGATACGGCCAGATACAGCTGCAAGGATTCGCCTAGCTTGGGTTTGGAGAGTAAGGGCAACAAACCCAGGTATTCCTTTAGATGTTGGAAAGTTGTTTCGCATTTGTCGATCCATTCTATAATTGATCTCCCCTTCAATTGTTTGAAGAAGGGGAGGCATTTGTCCCTAGCTCTAGACACAAAGCGGTTGAGAGCAGTTATTCGTACGGTTAACCTCTGTATATCTTTGATCATTTTTGGAGACTGCATGTCGAAAAGAGCTTTAATCTTCCTGGGATTTGCCTTGATCCCTCGCTGGCTAACCAAAAATCTGAGGAACTTTCCCGAGCTTACACTGAAGGTGCATTTACTCGGGTTCAGTTTCATCTGGTATTTACAGAGAATGAGAAACATTTCCTCTAAGTCAGCCATGTGATCTGAGGCCTTTATGCTCTTGACGAGCATGTCATCGATATAGACCTCCATGGTTCACCCTATTTCGTTGGCGAACATCTTGTTGACCAACCTTTGATAGGTCGCTCCTACAATCTTTAAACCGAAAGGCATCACGTGGTAACAACAAAGACCTTTGTCAGTGACAAAGGTGGTCTTAATTTATCTATTGGGTGCATTACAATTTGATTGTATCCTAAATATGCATCCATAAAGCTGAGCAGTTCGTGACCTACAGTGCTGTCAACAAACTGATTGTCTTTGAGGAAGGCTTTATTTAGGTCAGTGTAGTCTATACAGACACGCCACTTTCCGTTAGCTTTCTTGACTAGTTCGACGTTGGCCACCCAGTCCGGGTAGTAGACTTCTTCAATGAAGTTAGCTTTGAGGAGTTTGCTGACCTCTTATCCAATCACTACGTATCTTTCCAGGCCAAGGGTACGTCGCTTCTGTCGAACTGGCCTGTAGGACGGGTCGATGTTCAATCGATGCGTGACAATGGCGGGATCGATGCCCAGCATGTCATCGTGGGACCACGGGAAAATGTCGGTGAAGCGTCGAAGGAGGGCTACCGGCTTGTCTTGCAGCGGTGGCATTAGGGACGACCCAACCTGTACGGCCTTGGAAGGGTCGAATTCATTTAAAGTGATCGGGACAAGGTCCTCCATGGGTCGGCCTCATTCTTAAGATTCCTCTAGCGGATCTAAGGATCTGATTGCCATCATTTCGCGTGGAGCCCTTAGTGTTGTTGCATAGCACTATCGTGTGTCCTGTTGGTCGCCCTTGACAATTCTCATACCATGCTCGGTCGAAAACTTCATGGCAAGGTGGTAAGCCGATATCACGGCCTTGAGAAGGTAATTGATGGTCGGCTAAGGATGGTGTTGTAGACGGATGATTGGTCGACTACGAGGAAATCGACCATCACGGTGGTCTACTTTTGATCATCTCCAACCATGAGGGGAGCTGGATGGCTCCCTCTGGCATAATCTATCCGCCCGAAAACCCGATCAGAAGAGTCTTCACGGGTCGAAGTGAAGCTCGACCATTGCCCATCTTGTTGAAAGCTTGGAGGAAAAGTATATCCACGGATGATCCTATGTCGATGAGGATCCGAAAGACCTTTCGATTAGCTATGGTAACGAAAACCACTAATGAATTGTCGTGAGGGTGGCGAACACCTCCGGCGTCTTCGTCAGTGAAGGCTATGCAGTATCTATCTAGCTTCCTCTCTTTCGAAGGTCAGGCAAGGACCATAATTTCTGCCTCTGCGCGACTGATGCTTCTTGCATGTATTTTTCGGGCGTTGTTCGAATCGTCTCCACCTTGGTGACCCCCGATGATCGTACGGAACTCCCCCGCCAGTTGGTTGTCAATCGGTTGTTCTTCGGCAACTGTAATTTGACTCCCTCTCTGATCTACATGTTCACCGAGGTGACCTTCTCGGATGAGCCTTTCAATTTCCTATTTGAGGTGTTAGCAGTCGCTCGTGTTATGCCCATGATCCCGATGAAAATAGCAGTATTTATTTTTGCTTCTTCGAACAGGATTGCCTCGTAGCTTGTTCGGCCATTGAACGAAATGCTCATCTTTTATTTCCATTAGGACTTGCTCTTGGGTTTTGTTGAGTGGGGTGTAAGTGGTGAACTTACTGTCAAGTCATTTGTTTAACCTACAGTCGTCCTTAGAATGATCATCCTTCCGCTTTTTGCACGTGTTGATCGAGTCTGGCTCTTTCTTCTCCTGCTCTTTGGCTGAGGAGCTTTTATTTTCCGCAGCATCTCACAAGATTCGGGATTCCTTGGCATTTGCGTACTTTTGCGATCGGTTCAAGAACTTGGCCAACGTAGTGGGAGTATTTTTGTCTAAAGAAAAAAGGAACAGTTTGTCTCTCAGCCCGGTCATGATGGCGTTTAGTATAGTCTCATCCGAATATTTCCGGACTTGTGGCGCTTCCAGATTGAAGAGCCTGATGTAATCCTTTAAAAGTTCACCATCTTTCTGAACTATGTTCATAAGGTGGGTCGGTGCTTTGAGCCTCTTTTTTCGCTCCGATAAAATTAGTGAAGAAGGACTCACTAAGTTCGAAAGAACGAGCTGATGGACCTCAACTTCAACTGTTTGAACCAGAGTTGAGCTACGTCGGCTAGAGTCAGTGAGAAGGCTCGGCACATGACTGCGTCAGAGGCATTGTGAAGTTCCATATAAGTTCGGAAAGACTCCATGTGCTCCGTTGGGTTCGTACTCCCTGTGTAGGGGTGATTTGAGGTAGTCGGAACCGATCTGGCAATCGCACTTGCATAATGTCGACTATGAATGGGTATTCAGTCTCCTCTGGGGTAGTTGCATTAATTACCTCGATAATTCTGCTTCATGTCCGCGATCTGTCGTTGTAGACTTTGCAGTTCGGTCCTCCAAGGTTCCTCGCTATCGGCAGTGGCTTCGACTGAGGCTCTGTTGCACCTCCTCCGATCTATTTCATGTTGTAGATCGAAAACAGGCAATGGAATGGCCCCCGACACATGGGACAGAACAAGTTCAGGAGGGGCATGTTACATGATCGGTTGCGAGGCGGCCCATGCAACAAACGACCGAGGAGGATTCGTACATGGTCATACATAGCTCGATTATCCTTCCCTTTGATGATCGGGCTCATAACACGTTGGGGATGCATGTTTTTCATCATTTGTTTCAAATAACCTAGGTCGGCCCTGATATCTCCAACCTCCCGCTCAAGAGCATCTTAGCGACCAGTTCTTCCATGCCTTTGCTAACCGTGTCGGCTCGAACCCAAGGTGGCCTGATGCTGTGGAGAGCCCCTGCAACTCTCTTATCGTTCAAGACACTCAACTGGCTATGAGGCCTGAACGGGCGTAAGCACAGTAGTGATCGGATTGGCTATGGGCGAAGATTGGGCTTTTTCTTTCCTTTGGCCATTACGGGATTTAAGACGTTCACTAGTAGAATAGGAATGACTAACTATGTTCTTGCCACAGACAGTGCCAAACTGTTGGTGCTATTTTCCGGCAGACCTTCCACAACACTCCTATCTATACCTGCACGGGCAAATGTGAGAGACAAAGGAGGCCGTGGCTTGTGCAGGGGACTCTCTGATGCCTAAGTCAGGCTTGGGGTCTTAAAGTAATGGAAGGTCTTCAAAAAAGAGACCAGTCGAGTATTAGGGTTTTTGTGAACGTACCTTAAATAATGAGAGGTGTTTGTATATTTATAGGAGATGGGATCCTGTAGTATGGGGATATTCTCCTAATATCTTGGAGATATGCCGTAATCCGGGATCTTCCTGAGATTATAGGTTCCCGAGATTGTCGGGATTTGATCTTATCTCCCAGGGGATCTTGGGAGAGATCTTCGGGACTTAAGAGGATTCCTTGAATCCATAGTTCAGCTTTGGGTCAACTCTTAAGGCGGGTGTTAAGTTGGAAACAACTGATATTATCATGCTTCGATAGATCAGCATTCACCATTCTCGATCGTCGGATGAGCCAGAAGGTTCATGCTTCCTTCATCTGGGCATTGAGACCCTTAGACTCCGCCAAGGGTATCGTCGATCTATGGCCAACTTATAACTAAGCTAAGGTTGGTCTGTGGTTGGTCTATAACAGATCTATGATCGATCTATAACTGATCTATGATTAAGCTATGGTCGGTCTATGACTTATCTGTGATTGATCTATGATCGAGCTATGGTCGATCCGTAATCGACACGTGGCTTATTTGTATATGATCCTTAACCACCCTTTAGCCGACCCATAAATTAGGTCAGTGCTTCAACCACTTGGGTGAGCTTACAAGCTCTTTGTGTGTCCTTACAATTGCATTGCTCTCCTTAGAGATTGCTTTGTTTGTGGACGTAGAGGCCTTATCAAGCTCAGGTCCCTACGGGCTCATGCTGGTTCAGTAGAGTTGGTCCATTCCATAAGCTGACTTATGGACTTATAGATTTTTTCCCAACAAAACCAAAGAAAATCTTTGTGTGTGTATACACAAATTTTCTTTGGTAATTTCTAATGCAGGACAAGAGAGTGGCACCATATAAAAACCTTTTCAAAAGAAAAAATAAGAGGAATATGAATTTGAAATGCCATTTATTTTTAAAAAGAACCATTTATTTTTAAAATCTTTTTAAAATACAACAATGGTAACAACCACATGTTTCAATCATCTATTCTTGGGAATAATTAGCTTGAGGCATTGTCACTGTTACTTATTTGATCAACATGGCTCCTTCCCATGTGGGAGAATGTTACAATTTCTCGGTTGATGGGTCACCGTGGATCAATGAAATGAATTATCTAGATTAGAGGATTATGTGTTGGGGATTTTTGGCTTGCGGAATCACACAGATCTAGATCTAGGATAGCAATCCAATGACACCAAGCACACACACAAGAAAAGAGAACACACAGATTTAACATGGAAAACCCTTGCAGGAAAAAATCACGGCACAAAGCAACAGATCACCACTATGAAAGCATCAATTACAAAGAGAAAGGACTTACCCGATTCGAACAACCTCGAATCTCACCCTTGCTACACCCTTTGATAACTCTAGAACCCTTTAGAATACCTTTAGGAAGTCTTGGAATAATATTAGAATAGCCCTAGGGACCCCAATTTATAGTTTTGGCAACTTTCCTTTCGTATCCCAGTTGCGAAAGGACTTGTGTCACAAAATCCGTGAAACTCCTTTCGCATCCCAGTTGCGAAAGGACTTGCGACTCGAAATCCGCGAAACTCCTTTCTGCATCCCAGTTGCGAAAGGACTCAGATTTAAGACATCTCGCAAAAATCTCCACCATGTCTTCAATCTTCAACCGTGTAGTTTCTTGACATCTTCTCTTATTTCTGCATCACATCATATCTCAAGATCACATTGACCAACCCAGCGCCAATCACAGATCTGATAGATACCTGTTATACCGTCGGCGCGAATATCTCTGAGAAATCGATCTCTTCTCTCTGAGAATAACCCCTCGCTACCAACCTCGTCCTGTATTTATATTGTATCCTCCTGAAGGTCTACCTGCATCCAACCGCTCACCGGCCCACTGGAAGCTCCACCCGCTCCCATATGTCGGTCTAGTACATGTGTCATTGGATTGCTATCCTAGATCTAGATCTGTGTGATTCCGCAGGCTAAAAATCCCCAACATTATGGGCATAAATGAACCCACAAAGTGATCGTACAAAAAAATGAAAAGGAGGCTCGACACACTTCCACACTCCCATATACGTGGTATGCAGTTGTGAATGAAAAAGTCCGTTAAGTTCATAGACGTGTAAAGAGAGGTGTTGTGATCATAACGTGTAGCAACCCTAGGATTATCTCTATAATGTTTATGTCTTAATGACGCTCTCTCTGAGAATTACAAATGTATCCCATTGACATGCGAAGGAGTGAATACTCTGCAATACTTGATAAAAGACAACCGAGTTCATTCAAATGTACGGAATTAAAAGCAAGATTATCCCCAATGAAGCTTAACTAAAAGGAAGAATGCCATTAGTAATTAAAACCTCAAGATGGAATAAGAAATGCTAAGACAAGTGAGCGGAAATCGGGACGTACCATAGAATTCCCCAATGATGGCGCTATGAAGAATGGTGGTCTTATCTCTATTCATACAATAACTGATGTCCCTGGAATCATGGCCACCACTTTCAGATAGCTTCCTATGAAGCTCTACAAAGGCACTAGTCTTGCCATGAAGAACGGCCGAGAAGAGAGGTGTCTCACCGCCCTCGTTCTTCGCTTTGATCAGCATTGGATCGATGCTGGCCATCAACCGGCACATCTTGACCCTCCCTTGGGCCGCCGCTACATGGAGCGGTGTGTTGTTCCACCCATCTACCATATTCCCCAACTTGATTTCAGTATCAAGTTTTAAGAAACCCTCCACAAAATCAATTCTGTTGGCAAAGATAGCAAGGTGCAATGCTGTGTCACCCGAGGGGGTGATCTGAGCTTCTCGTACGTCCGGGTTCTCCTTGCACAGTTCCAGCAGTTCCAACCACTCGTTACTCGTGGCGAAGTGGAGCATCTCCTCCTTGATATCATGCAGCTCTTCATTGCCAGGCGGAAATTCAATACGAATTTCAGTGTCTCGTGGACCACCTTGGGATCCTGTGTTTCCTTGGGTTGCAGATTGGATTTGAGTGTCTGGTTCACCACCGTGAGATCCCATTTTTATTTTTATTTTTATTTTGGTTTTCTCGTGGTACTGATCGGCTGATCGGTCTTGAATTTCGAGTGAATGCTTGAGCATGTACCATTTTATACAGAGGGGAGGCTGAGGTGATTCTATATCCGGACTCGGATTCGGCGGTAACCCAGCTCCAGCTCCGTACTGGTTGCGGCTGAAAAAAGCTGTGTGGAGCCCACCGTGATAATTGGGTCTTATACATGCCGTCCATTTTCCAGCTGATTTTAGGACATTAGTAAAAAAAAAAAAAAAAAACTAAATCTAAGGTAGACCACACTAGCATTAAAAACACTTTGGGGTCATTAAAATGCCATGGATGGCATGGATAAAGCAAATACATGGTGGAGCCCATACCACCGACCTATACCAACACCTCGGTATTGAAGGGGTCGACTACAGTCCAACTTGTTGCCCATCTGAGGAATGGGCCCCACATGATGAGAGTAGTACGATCTGTCAGACATCTAAATAAATCACGTGTGCCTCCAATAACCTTCTTTTATTTTTGGTGGCGGGCATCAGAACAAATTACACTAAAATCCCGAGCAAACTGGTATAGAACAACATCGGTGTTCTCTCTCTAGAGTAGTCACGTGATCTCAGGCTATGTATTGAAGCTTGATACACATTTTAATTCAAGTTTAAATGAATAAATCTTGGAACCCAAAGTCCTAAAACCCAATTGGTTGAAATTTTAAAATTAGTAGATTCTTGTACAAACAAGACCATTGATTTTTATTTTCGTTTTTTCAATTTAAGTGTCACTACAACAACAATATCCTGTAGTGATAGATTTTAAAGGCCAAAATAAATATTCAGCTGCATGAAATCTATGGCAGTGGATATTACAGCACCGTTGTATCATTCTTCCTACCACCATTCCCGCCATCCATAAAGTCACGGAATAAGAGTAATATTAACGACGGGTTCCACCATTGTACCTCCTCTTCCTGCCCACGCTACTATTTCTGCCATTTATTTTTTTACTGTATTGGACCCGTGTAGCCGCGGAGAATGTAATTTGTCAATACTATATCTTATGAGCAGTAACATTGAATATTATAGTCAGCCATTGTACCCCTTCCTTCTTTCACACCACCATTCCTGTCATTTATATTTTTGCTGTATTCAACCCTTATAGTGCCAAATAATGCAATCCTTCATGATATCTTATGAGTAGTAATGGCGGATTTTATCGTCCACCGTTGTAGCCCTCTTTCTCACCAATGCCACCCTTCTCACCATTTATTTTTTGGACAAATAGTGGCCGATAGTGTAATCGGCCATTATATCTTGACCATGGTGGCAGATAATTAGTTCCACCGTTATGTCCTCATTCTGACCCACCCCTTCTAGCTTTAATTTTCTATTTATTAGATCTTTTAACCGTGAAAATTTTTCACAGACTGTAGAAATTGCTGATGTATTTTAATGGTATATATATCAGCGAATAATTCAGCTGCAATAATCCTACAAACAGTGGCAAATGGTAGTGATTGCTGTTGTAGTTTATGATATATATATATATATATATATATATATATATATATAGTAAATATTTCTGCCACAGTACGTATAAGAACATAGACTTTTCATCCGCCACTACATATATAACGACGGCAGAAAGCAACGCCATATACATTTTCCACCGCTGATCCGCTGCTGTAGATTACAGTGGTAGATTTGCCTATATCTAGCAATGGAAAAGTCCACCGCTACCGGATATTGCTGTAGTGTGTGAAATAAATGTCCAACAACAATTCGACGTCTACATGATAAAAAGAAGCATGATATTTTATTGATGATACATCTCAACTGGCACCTATAGTTTAAACGGTTCAATTGGACTTAGTTGTATGGCACGTGTGCATTATGTGTGCATATCATGCATCACACTACCAGAGGCCAGAGTATCATGTGCATTATAATGTATGTATTTTATCCACGCTGTCCATATTGTTTTATTTTATGCCCGAAATGAGCCGGATCCAAATCTCAGGTGAAACACACTATAGAAAAATAGTTCAAATTGAATGCCCATCATTAAAACATTGCAAAGGCCCACTCTAATGCTTATTTTCCATTCAACTTATTGATTAGGTCTATTTTTTATTTTTTTTCTTGACAGAAGAATTCGATTTATTGATTAGGTAATATGGACCGGAATGAAGGAAGAAAACAAAATATCAGCTTGATCCAAAATGTATATATATATATGGATAAACAGCTTGGAAAAAACAAATACACCATGGTGTGCCCACAACACTGTCTAGCAACCAGTCGCTAGTGGCAGTGTCAGTATGACAATCCACAACCTTTTTTTTGAACATGGATACTTGTTTGTTTCCCAATTGTTTTTCAATTTATACTGTAAATGGAATGTAAATGGCTCATTGTTACTTTTTACACCAGTTTGAAAAAGTAAAATTTACACAGCAATTTTACCTCCAAATTTGTGGCATAAAAACATATTGAAACCTAACTGAAATTGTGGTTGTCAAACTTGTAAATGGCTCATTGTTACTTTTATACATGTTTCTGATTCATACAGTCCATTTGTTGTACATGCTGAATTGAGGGCATGGGCTAAAAAAGTGGCAAATGCAAAGCTCAAGTGGACCTCACACAAGAAACAAAGGGAATTCAACACCCATAGTTGAAAGTTAAGAAAGGTGCAGGGCCCATATGGATATGTACTTGTCATCCAACCTACTCATAATGTCACACTGATATAGATGAAGGGAAACATAAATATCAGCTTGATCCAAAAGTTGCGTGGCCCCAAAAATAAATTGAACGGTAAGCATTCAATTCCCAATATTTCCTGTGATTTGGTCCACTTGAGCTTGGAATCTACCTCACTATTTGGCATGCCTAAAATGAGTGGAAAAAATGAATGGATGGCATTGATCATACAAATACATACCAGTGGGCTCAACAAATTCTGTATGGAAAAGTTTCAAATGAATAAGCTTTCAAAACACTTCTCGTCACCATCGTATTAACATCAAAAGGCTGCTACCGACTGTAAATACATAGGTAAATAATAATTACTTATTTACACTCTATTTACATGATTAATTGAAAAACAAACAAATCCAACGAATCCAAACTCTCTTTAATTACATTTATTCTGTCTTTTAAAAGAGAAAGCAGCACCTTGTCTCTTGAAGTTTATTTATTCTTCACGTTGTTTCAAAGCCAAATCGGCTCCAATTGAATTCCTATTCTCTTTAACTATATTAATTCTTTATGTCTTTTGAAAGAGAAATTGGATGTTAAGTCCTACTCTCTTTAATTGTATTAATTTTTTATGTCTTTTGAAACGAAATTCGATGTTTAAGTCCTACTCTCTTTAATTATATTAATTCTTAATGTCTTTTGAAAGAGAAATTGGATCTTCAGTCCTACTATCCTTAGTTATATTTATTCTTTATGCCTTTTGAAAGAGAAATTAGATGTTAAGTCCTGGTTTCTTTAATCATATCCAGTCTTCTTTCAGTCTTTTGAAGGAGAGATCTGATGCAAATCCTACTCTCTCGCACGTTTACGTGTGTGAGATCGGGTCCTTCATGTGGTGGGTTGGACGGTAATCATATCTTACAATTCAGATTGGTCCTCTCACAAAGTGGACCGCATGTACCTAGATGGAACATATATTTAGAATCAAACTTGTGGAATTATCCTCACCATTCTATATATATGGTTGTATGCAGTCTGTCTCATGCGAACAGTTCCCATGAGGTTGACCTGTGTGGGCCCCACAATAACATATGTCCCTCATCAACATTGTGCATTTGATGGGTCCCCTTTAAATTATGGGATAGCCCAAAAATCAGCCATATAGGGAACTATGGTGGGCTATGCCATCTAAAATCCTGTGAAGACATGCATAAAACATATAAAAGCACTTGGAAGGGCTCACTTGAAATTTGAATGTGTCTGAAACTTGGTCTGACCCCTCATACAAGTGCGACACACAGAATGGATCGGATGAATTTGTGAACCACGTCTCAATGGGCCCAATAAATGATTATAAATGTTTTAATGGGAGAGTAACCCCTCTCAACTTTTGTAGGTGGTGTGGCCCACACAAGTCATGGATTGACTTGATTTTTAAGCCCAAGGCCCACCATGGAATGGTGATCCGACTAATGAGGTATATGTTCGACACGCATCACGTTGGGGCCCACACAGCTCGACCTCATGGGGAAGTTCCCATGAGGCCGCATAGTACCATTTCCCACATACATGTGTGTGTGTTTGTAGGAAATAATATTATGGTCCAATTGTGTGGGCCCCACCATGATATCTATCAAACATCAACATCATCAGCCAGATGCACCATTCCATGGTGGGCCACGCACTTAAAAATCAAGTCAATCCATGACTTGGGTGGGGCCACACCACATATAACAATTGAGATGGGTTATCATTCCTTAAAAAAAAATCATAATCATTTATTGAGCCCATTGATCGTATGGCCAGGGAGGGCAGCAAGGGGCAAGTTGCCATGGTTCACAACCAGTTGGGGAACCTCCCTCCCCATGTATGGGGCCTTCTGTTCTTAGACAAGGTTGGATTAGGATCCATTAGAGAAACGCATGTGCAGATGTAAAGTTTTTCCCTTTTGCCTTTTCTTTTTGGCCATTTGTGGATGCCTATTATGATAGGTGGCCGTGTCTTTTGTTCCAGGGGCGCCCGAAGGCCCTCATCATTGTATAGCTCGTTTCTTCAATAGAAAGCTTATATTTTGAATATATATATATATATTAGTCTCATACACACTGACATGTGGTTCAAAAATCCAGCCCATCCGTTGTATGTGTCCCACTTGGATGAGGGTTCTGACCAAGTTTCAGCTGCATCCAAAACTAAAGTAGCCCCACCAAGTGCTTTTATATGTTTTAGGTATGTCTTCGGAAGGTTTTAGATGGTATGACACACCTGAGTTCCATATAGGTTGATTTTTGAGATATCCCATGACCTGAAGGGGACCATCAAATGCATGGTGTTGATGTTTCCCAGACATTAAGGACGGGCCACCAAGCTCGACCTCATGGAAAGTTCCCATGAGTTCCACCTATAGTTAATAATGTATGTGTAGTACATCAACAATAAAAACAAATAGTTAATGTATGTGTAGTACATCAACAAAAGTTCCCATGAGGTCGACCTCATGGAAAGTTCCCGTGAGGTCCACCTATCGAACGGCAGGTAAAACAAATAGTTAATGTATGTGTAGTACATCAACATTAACATAGTGCGTTGGATTTGAGTAGGAGCGGATTAGCGCCGGAATGTCCTCACCCAGCATAGTGCGGACGTGACCGTGGGGCCACGTTGATGTATCATGTGTAGTACATCAACGCTGTTAATCCGTTTTTTCCAAATCATTTTAGGGTATGAGACTAAAAATAAAGTATATTCGAATCTCAAGTGGACCACTATAGAGGAAACAGTAGTGCTTGACCATTAAAAACTTCTTGCCGGCTATAAAACGGATCAACTGATATTTGGAGGTTTTTTTTTTTTCCTTCCCCTTCATCCAGGTCCATGTGACCTTATCAACAGGTTGGATGGCAAATAAACATTATGGTGATCCTTAGGAAGTTTGTAACAGTGGACGTTCAATCACCACTGTTTCCTATAGTGTGGTCCAGCTGAGATTTTTATCTGCTTCATTTTTGGCCTCATACCCTGAAATGAGATTTAAAAACGGATTTAGCATAGAAAAACTATGCATATATCGAGGTAGGCCACACCATGTTGGGTAAGACTAAAAAGGATGTCCATGAACTCAGGTTGTGAGACCCATGGATAGTAGCTTTGTACGGGATGTCCGGGGTGTTAGAAATGCCACTATCATTAGGACAGTGAAAAGATATATCCAGTATTAGGACAGTGAAAAGATATATCTAGTCTTACAACCAGCAACGTGTCAAGGTTAGTTTAACCTTGGGATGACATTCTTCCCGGTCAATTGACACTGAGGAGGATGTCATGAGGTTGATCTCCATCTTCCTCAGTCAATAACTACCTCACGGGAGAAAATTTTAAATCACGAAGGAAAAAAAAAAAAAAAAACCTTAAAACCTTGTAAGGAATTGATTTTTGAATTAATAAATGAATTAAAAAAAGGAATTTAACACCCTTTAAATAATCCTAATAAACCTTAAAACATAATAAAAAGAGTTCTAATCAATAAGGAAACAAATTCAAAGAAATTCACAAATTTCGGTTGCCTACCGACCTGTTGTCGTCGACCAGTCAAATGGACAGGTCAAAACAGCCTAAAAGTATCCAGAGGCTTATGTTAGAAATTCTGTGATTTTTGACATGTCAACCCAATCCGTCGACCTGTCGAACTAGATTTCGACCCATTGACAAGATTTGTCGGCCTGTCAAAACTAGCAAAAACTAGATAGTAAGTAATCTAGAATTCTGGCAGACTTTCGATCTGTCAACCCAATCCATCGACCTATCAAACTAGATTTTGATATGTTGACAAGATTTGTCAACCTGTCAAAGTGGTAGAAACCAGAAAACAAACAATCTAAAATTTTTGGCAAAATTTCGACCTATCAACAAAATTTGTTGATTGGTCGAACTACGTTGAGTGTGTTCGATCCTTATTGGCTTCTTTTCTTCAGTCTATCTTAGTCATGAACAAATCCATGACCCGTTCTACATTAGTCCCTACCACTTCAAAAAAACACGTCCTCGAGTTATTCGTCAGATTCGGTTCATGATACTCGTACAGGTGCACCACATTGAATGTGCATGAGATTTCCATATCTTCTGGAAGATCAATAAAATAAGCATTGTCATTGATCTTATGGAGGATGAATACCAGTCCAATCTTTTGTTATTTAGCTTATTGTACATTCCGGTCGAAAATCCCTCTTTGCGCAAATGAACCATCACATTTTTGCCCACATGGAATATCCTCAAACACTGATGCATGTTAGCCTTTTCCTTATACTTGTCATTGGATGCTTTCAACTAGGCTTGAATATTAAAGTACACTTATAATTTTGTCCGCCATATGTTCTGCGGCAACACCCATGCCTGAGAGTTTGGACAAGGGAACCAAATTAAGGGTGTGTCGAGGTATTCACCTGTACACATTTTCAAATGGAGACTTGTCGGTGGAACATTTTAACATGTTATTGAATGTGGATTCTGCTTGAGCTAAGGCCAAGTCCTATTGTTTGGGCTTCTCATTCGAAATACATCGTATAAGGTTTCTAAGTGTACGATTCACTACTTCGGTATGTCCATCAGTCTGCAGATTATATGCACTGATTAACTGTAACTGGGTGTCAAATCATCGTAAGAAAGTCCTCCAAAAATGACTAAGGAACTTATTATCACGATTTGATGTGATGGATTTTGGGACTCCATGTAGCCGAACAACTTATCGAAAAAATAGATTTGCAACATAAGTAGCATCGAGAGTTTTCTTGCACGATATGAAATGAGCCACCTTAGAAAATCTATCAACCATGACGAATATTGAGTTCACACCACGTTGGGTCCATGGGAGAACTAGCACAAAGTCCATAGATAAATCCTCCCATGAGCTGTCAAGGACAGGTAATGGGGTGTATAGGCCAGTGTTATGTGATTGTCCCTTGGATGCCTGACACGTGTGGCACCGCTCTACCTCCTTTTCGACATCTCGCTTCAGCTGTGGCCAATACTAACATTCTTCCAGGAGAGCTATTGTCTTGTCTCACCCTAAATAGCCGTTGATGCCACCTTCATGTAACTATTGGAATATGATGCAGTCTCGCAACGACCTCTGTAAAATGCACAACTGATTTTCCTTACAAAGAAATCCATCCTAAATATGGATGTCACTGAGCCAACCTTCTTGGTATCTAATCCATGTGTCCTTGAAGTCATCTTCATCGGCATATAGATCTTTGAGGCATTCGAATCTGACAACCTCATTGCTCACGATGAGTAACAAGGTTGTATGTCGGCTAAGTGCATCAATCACCTTGTTTAGTTGTCCGAACTTATATTTCAGCACAAATGTGAATTCCTACAAGAATAAAATCCACCTAGCATGCATACGATTCATGTTAGTTTGGCTATTTATGAATTCAAGGGCTTGATGGTCTGTGTAAAGAATGAATTCCCTCTTAATCAAGTAATGTCGCCAATGTCCCAATGCCTGGACCACTGCGTACAATTCGATCTCATACAACCACTAATTTTTACGTACATCACCGAGCTTCTTGCTGTAAAAGGCTACCGGTCTGCTATCTTGTGACAAAACTCCCTCAATTCCAACATAGGAAGCATCTCATTCAACCAAAAGCAGTTTGTTGAAGCTGGGAAGTACGAGTACTAGGGTTATGGATAACTTGTGCTTGATTTTAGTGAAGCTCCTGTTAGCTTCATCTATCCACTAAAATGGTCCCTTCTTTATACAGTTTATAATTGGTGACACAATGGTGCCAAAATTCTTTATGAACCGATGATAGAATGTTGTCAGTCCGTAAAAACTCTACACTTCATGAATGTTTGTTGGAACTAACTACTCTCTGAAGGCTCTCATCTTTTCGTTGTCCACCCGGATGCTCATGAACATTACGAAAAAACCTAAAGCAACAAGTTATTCATCAAAAGTTGCATTTTTTAAATTGAAAGAGAGTTTGTTCTTAGTAAGTACTTGAAAAGGCTGAGCTATATGTCCTAGAGGGGGGTGAATAGGACTATTCCAAATAAAAATTAATAAGCGGAATATAAACAATAAGATAGTCAAATGAATTACAAATAACTAAAGAAAATAACAACCTCAAATATCGAGTATTGAGAGGTTGATACAAACTTGGTTCCAAGGACAACCTGACACCAAAAAAACAATGGTTTATGGTAGGACAACCTTACTAGAACATGGGTGAGTATCAAAAACTCAAACTGAAGAGGATATGAAAGAAATAGAAATTAATCTATTACAACATTCACCACACAATGCTGAAATGTAAAGATTACAACATTCACATCCATAAATACATCCCACAAACTTAAATCATAAAAGATAAAGAAATAAACCACACATCTACCAAACACAAAGAATTATAGTGGTTCGCTTGTGTGTACACCAACTGTTAAACAACAGCCACACAACTACTCCACTGCTAATATCCTCATACAGTAGATATTAGTGTTCACTATGAAATAGGTTTTTCGAGGTTCGCCTAAAACCTTCACAATTGTGTCTTTCAAGTGGGCTTACACAATTCAAAAACCCACACTCTAAGTTTTCTGAATCACCTCAAACAAACCAAAAGAAAGAGATTTTTCTAGCACAATCTCAAAGAACTAAAAGAATAAGATTTACAAAACAGTAAAATACTTATCTTGATATTCTCCTTTGTTGCAGCCCAGTAGAACCAGTTTGGAGTAGAAGTTCAATCGTAGATGTTCAATGTTCACACTCACTATTGAAATGGTTCTAAGTTCTAAATGGATTTTAGATTAAATCACCTTGGGCTAGCTTGATTTGATTTTGATTTCAAGAAATGGGAAAATTTCAATCCCTTCTTCAAATTAGATTGGAATATAGAATATAAAATTAAATGCAAAAAGCTAATTAAAGGGAATATTAAATGATCACTATATAGCTAAAGAATAACACAAAATTATCTCTTAGAGTGATGCCTTGATTTTACTTGAATTGGATATAAAACTCTGAAAATCGTACTCTATTTATAAGTGCAGAAATTGTCCACTCGATTGGTCTAGAGATCGGCTCAACTAGTCGTAAGACCAACAAACATTTGAATTTTTTAGGGCAATAAGATCAGACCGTTCCACGACTAGTCAAAGGACCAGCTCGACCGGTCAAGTAGCCTCCACGACTGGTCGAGTCCTGTCTAGGACTGGTTGTGTGGGACTCATTTTATTTACTGGACTTTGAGTCGAGCCTACAGGACTGCTCGAGCACAGGTCAAGCACTGTTCACACTACTGGTCGAGCAGTCTCCAGGATAGGTTGAGGCTTAACAAAAAAATTCTGAAAATCATTAACAAACTTAGGACTGGTCGAGGAATTTCTTAGACTGGTCGAGACAGTGCTAGGACTAGTCGAACATAATCTAAGACTAGTCGAAAAATAGACTATGCACTTATAAAGTGACTCAATTGAATTATGTATTCAAAATGACCTATGCTATAGTCAACCTAGGGTCATTCATACCTTATAAGCGATGTTTGAACATTGAAACATCTTTTGCTTCGGTTGATTGTTGTTCTTTGAAAATCACAAAGCTTGTTATCTTGACATAAGATGAAGCTTGAACTTGAAACATTTTGAAGCTTCAACTTACAGTATTTTGAGACTTAAATTTGTAACCTTAAAAAGCTTGAAGTTGAAATATCTTGAATCTTGAGCTTGAGGTACTTGAGTTGTATTTCACCATGAGCTTTAAGTACCAAAGTAATGACTATTGAATCTTTGAAAGCATGAACTATCAGATGATATTGTACTTGAATTCTGATGCTTGAATCTCAAAACGGAACACCTTGTAATGGATCATCTTGAGCTTGTACAAGAATTGTATTTGACATGAAGATGAGCTAACAAGATTTATAAAAAAAAAAAAAAATCCAGGAGGTTTTGGCACTATAAAATTTGACAATCATAGGAGCAAGAAAACATAGCACTTACAATCTCCCCCTTTGTCAAATTTGTGACAAAACACACTTCATAATAATAAGATAAGCATAACACGCACAATAAAGAATCATGCACCAGTTTTAACCTGGTCAAAGAATCATGCACCAGTTATAAACAGGTTAAAGAATTATGCATCAATATTCTCCCAACAATACTCCCCCTTACTTCCAACTTCATGCAATGAAAAATTTGTCTACCTATCCACACTATTGCACATTACCATAATAAATTCTCCCCCCTTTTGTCACAATATGACAAAGGAAAGAGCGATACAGAAAGTAAATAATGAAAGAAGTAAATAGAAGAGAAAAATAAGAGAATAATGATCAAAAGAAGTTCTCAAGTTAACCAAGTTAACAACATCCAAAAGAAACCATGTTCAAGCATGTCTAAGCCAAAAAGTTTTTTTTTAAAAATGAAATTCAAGTATCTTAAAAGTTATTACAAACCACAAATTCAAATACTAATCTGAACCCGATGAAGGAGCAGGTATTGAAGGGTCAATTTGATGAAGTCCCTTGTTAATGCGCTTCAGATACGCGCGCATATATTTGAATTGCATATCATGGGACACATTCATGTTTTCAACCTTCTTCTCTAGTGAGTGCAAACATGCATCAAAGTCAGATGACTGATAGTCAGGATCATCTACTGAATCGAATTCGATCTGGTCAAAAATATCATCCATATTAATGTCATTTGGAGGCAAATCACCCTCCTCTTCATTTGCGACGTCAACTCCACCAACACCCACATTAACTTGACCGGGGGCCAACCACAAATTCATCTTGTTAATATTTGAGTTATTGAAGGTTAAGTGGTGAATGGGAGCTTCCCCAACAGGTTTAGCCACTAGACTATGAGTGGCCAACACAGTCATCAGATAAGCAAAGGGAATGTCGATGTGTCCAGGATGGAGACGGAATTGAATAATGCAATGACAAATTAGAGAAGGAAGACATACAGAAGTTCCAGAAATGATGGAATGAAGAATACGAACCATGATAGTAGTGATTTCGGTTTTATTACCCGATCGAGGATAAACATTAGAAATGAAAATCCCATGAAGGATTTTGTATCTAGGTAACAAATACTTTGATGCAAGTGCATTTCCAGCAGTATTCCATTCCGCATTGTATTGCATAAAGCTCTAGTCAACATTCGCTTCTCAATTTCAGATGGTTTTGCCACTAGAGTGCAAATGGGAATACCTTCGTCATTAACAGGTATATCCATTAATCCAGAGATAAGGTAACGGTCCACCTCTATTGGACCTTCTCTGGTTGAGATAATGAATGTCAGATTTTTTGTAAAAAAATCACAAAATGCAAGCATATATAGCCTGCGCAATGGAGCGGTATGTAGGCCCACCCCAATGTAGTATGTTATCCCATCCTACAAACCGAAGAAGTGGAAGGATATCAAACGGAGTCAAATGATCAACATTAACCGGTTGTTCTACTATAACATTGCGCAACCTAATATCCCGCACATAAGGAGGATCATCTTCGGGCGACCGAAGGTGACGCACTGTAATAAGAGTCGAACGGGATGTAGAGGTACCACGCGACCCTTTCTTTTTAGTTCTACCTTCCATTTTCAACAAGGATATCAAGAAAAATAGAGATTGCAAAAGAGGTAAAATGGATTTCCAATTGATCAGATTTTAAAGAAGAAAATCCCAAAATCTAACATAAATCATGAGATAAACCACATAAATGATGAAAATGAAGTGCAAAGGACTTAAATCTACAAGAAAAACGAAAATAATGTACTAACTAAGAAGAAATCAAAGATGGGTTTGACCGGTTGATGAAGGAGCCATTAAAGAAGACAACCTAAATGAGAAAAAAGTGATTTTCCCCCCAAATAAAACACCAAACCCGCGGTTCACAGCTGGTCGAGTACATGCTCGACCGGTCGTGCCACGACTGATCGAGTATGTACTCGACTGGTTGTACACAACCCAAAATGTGCAATTTTAAATTTTCAAAATAAAAATATATATATTATGATACAAAAAGTCATGAATTATTAATTCACATTGCACATACCAAAATCAAATTTTAATTTTGTAAACCTGCTTTTGTCGAGCGGTTTTGTGAATATGTTAGCTAGTTGATTCTCAATAGGAATATAATCCAAGGAAATTGTTTTGTCTTCCACTAATTCACGAATATAGAGATATCTAATGTCAATAGGCTTGGTTCGTGAATGTTAGATTGGATTTTTGGAGATATTAATTGCTCTTGAATTATCATAATATAAAACCATAAAATCTTGCGCAATTCCGTAATCGCTTAGCATTCTTTTCATCCAAACAAGTTGAGTGCATGTATTACCTGCAGCAATATATTCAGCCTCAACCATTGAGAGCGATACGGAACTTTGTTTCTTACTAAGCCAAGAAATTAAACAGACATAGAAGACATATCATATCAATGTTACCAACAATCAGCATTAAAGTGCATACTAGTATAGTGGACAAGATATACTAAACTAGAGACATATCATATAATCCGTTTAACAACAATTAAATGTGACTCTTTAGGGTCAGATTGATATTTAACACAAATTCCTACGCTAAATACAATATCACGTCTACTCACAGTTTAATAAAGTAAACTACCTATCATAATGCGATACAATTTAGGATCTACATTCTTACCTGTAGAGTCCTTTGAGAGTTTTAAAGTAGTACTCATTGGAGTATCAAAATTTTTTCCACTCTTAAATCCGAACTTTTTAACTAAGTTCAGAGCATATTTGGTTTGAGAGATAAAGAAACCATCAGGTTGTTTTTTAACTTGCAACCCTAGAAAATAATTTAATTCTCCAATCATGCTCATTTCAAATTTAGACTTCATAAGATCTGAAAACTCAACAGTCATATTAGCACAGGTAGATCCATAAATAATATCATCAACATAAATTTGCACTATTAGAATATGATCATTAGGTTTCTTTACAAATAATGCCTTATCAACACTTCCCAATATAAAGTTATGACTTAGTAAAAACTTAGTCAGCTTTTCATACCATGGCCTGGGAGCTTATTTCAAACCATAAAGTGCCTTTTTTAGGCGATAGACATGATTAGTATGCTTAGGGTCTTCAAAACCTGAAAGTTATTCAACATACACTTCTTCGTGCAAATCGTCATTCAAGAATGCGCTCTTCACATCCATTTGGTAAATCTTGAATTTTCTAAAGCATGCAATGAATATAAATAGTCTAATTGATTCAAGATGAGCTAATGGGGCAAAGGTCTCATCATAATCGATGCCTTCAATTTGAGTGTACCCTTATACAACCAGCCTAGCCTTGTTTCTAATGATATTACCAAGTTCATCAGACTTATTTTTAAAAATTCATTTTGTTTCGATAATGTGTTTGTCTTTCGGTATTGGAACTAAGTACCAAACATCATTTCTAACAAATTGATTAAGCTCTTCTTGCATCGCAACAATCCAGTTTTCGTCAATAAGAGCTTCTTTTATGTTAACCAGTTCTAACTAAGATGTAAAGCACATGTAGTTACACATATCTTCAACTTGTCTACGAGTGCGCACACCAGTGAGAGGGTTTCTAAGAATTTGATTAGAAGGATGGTCTTTAACTGTCCTCAGTTCAGTATTATCTTGACTTGATGAAGAGTTAGGTTTATCAATTAAAAGAACTTCATCATTTTCTGAACTTGAGACAGGTGTATTCAAGTGATCGTCGATAACCACATTAATGGACTCTTGAATTACACTACTCCTCCTGTTAAGGACTTGATATGCTCGACTATTCAAAGCATACCCTAAAAATATCCATTCATCACTTTTGATGTCAAACTTACCCAGATTTTTCGGTCACGTAAAATGTAGCACTAACTGCCAAAAACTCGAAAGTATTTGACAATAGGCTTCTTATCAAACCACATTTCATAATCCATTTTACCATTTGATTTTCTAGTATAAACGTGGTTAATTATATAATAAGCAATATTTACAGCTTCGGCCCAAAGGTTTTTAGGAAGCTTCATACTATTCAGCATAACATTAGTCATTTCTTGAAGCACTCTATTTTTCCTTTCTACTATACCATTTTGTTGTGGTGTTTTGGGCGCTGAATATTCATGTGGTATTCTTTGATCACTGCAAAACTTCTCAAAACTGCTATTTTCAAATTCCAAACCATGATCACTACGGATCTTAGAGACTTGTGATTCTTTTTTTGTTTGGATACGTTTAAGTACCCTTTTTACTTCATCGAGAGTTTCTAATTTGTTTCTTAAGAAAATTACCCAAGTGTATCTGGTAAAGTCATTAACAATTACTAGTATATACTTCTTGCCACCTTGACTCTCCGTTTTGGTTGGTCCAATAAGATCCATGTGGAGAAGTTCAAGCAGTTTAGATGTGGCATTGGAGTTCACCTTTTTGTGAGTACTTCTAATTTTTTTGTTAATCTTGCATTCGCACATATTTTGTCTACTTTCTGTATTTTGGGTAAACCTCTTACTAACTCTCTTTTGCTCAATCTATACAAGTTGCGGTAGTGTACATGTCTGAGGCGCTTATGCCATAATTCAGTTTCATTAGTATGGACCATGTAGCAGGATAGATTAGATGAGCTTGAATCACTCACAATGTAGCAGTTTTCAGAAGTTCTGCGACCAGTTAATATTACAGAATCATTTTTATTTAAAATTTCGCACCCTTGGTTAGTAAATTTTACACTATTATTTTTATCGCATATTTGAGAGATGCTTAATAAATTTTGTTTTAACCCTTCTACATATAAAACATTCTCAAATAGAGAGAGGTTAAGGAGTTGAATCGTACCTTGGCCAATAATTCTGCAGTTGCTACCATCACCAAATGTGACTGAATCATTAGTCATGTCTTTAAGATTGGTGAACAAACCCATGTCACCTGTCATGTATCTGGAGCATCCACTGTCTAGGTACCACTTTGAATGGCTTGAAGCTTTGAAAGTAATGTGGGCAACCAAACAAGTAACCTTAGGGACCCATTTCATTATAGTTTTGGATTTAGGAGTATAGTTGGTCTTCTTATGTTTATAATTGTTCTAATACCGACCCATTGAGTTAGATTTTAAGAGCTCCTTAAGTAAGTCAACAATTTTCTTAGCTAAAGGATTTCAATTTTGATTTTTATAGCTGATATGGTTACGTCTAGGTTTTAAGATTTGAAAAGACAGCATTTTTAAAATGATTTTAATTCAAACTTTTCCCTTTTGAGTTTGAAGACTCCCCTTTCACAAATCTGGGTGGAGTATTCTTATTTTTATGAGGAATACTTTTGTCGTAGCCCAATCCAAATCGATTGCCACATTTTCTAGATTCGGATAAGAGTTTTTCTAACTTGGGATCACCTTGGGCATACCTCCATGTGTCTTTTAAACTCAAAGGTGAAGAGACTTCTAGTTTTATCATTTCATTTTTAGATTTTAGATTTTCAACAAGGGAGGTTTCGAAACCTAAATCGTATTTAGTTTTTTCAAAACAATCTGAAATGTGTTATTTTTCTAAAACTAGATTATCAAAATTTTCTTTAAGTTTTGAAAATTTTTCTTTTTGAAGTTTTAGTTTTACAGCAATTTTGCAACTTTCCTTGTATAGGGTATTATAAGCATCTTGAAGATCTTCTTCATTTTCATGATCACTATTCAGATTTTCTTCACTAGTTGAATCATCGTTATCTGAAAAAGTGAACTTGGCTAGAGTCATTAGGGCTTTAACATCATTACCCAACTCGGTTTCAGAATCTTCTGACTCAGAAGAAGTTTCAGATCAGGAAGATTCATCCCATGTAGCCAACATATCTTTCTTTTTCGGTTTGTCCTTTTTAGGACACTTGTTTGCTAAATGTCCATATTTATGGCAGTTGTAACATTGACTGTCTTTTAAAGATTTTCAAGTTTTAGATCTAGATCTTTTCTTTTCAACAGGTTTTTGAAAATCTACCCTCTTTTTACTTTTGAAAATTTTGTAAAACTTTTTAGCTAAAAGGGTCATATCATCTTCAGAATTTTCTGAATCAGAATTGTTATTTTCATGAGAAATATTTTTAGAAGACTTAAGGGCGATAGATTTACCTTTAGGAGCTTTAAAGTTTAACTCATAGGTTTGTAAAGAGCCAACCAATTCTTCTATTCTCATATTATCCGTATCATAAAATTCTTGGATCGCAGTCACCTTTGAATTGAACCGTTCAGGGAGTGAGCATACAGACTTTACTTTCTGGGATTCTATCACCAAGACCCCACATAGAGTTGACAATGTCATTCAATCTTGTATAGAAGTCCATGAAAGTTTCACTTCCTTCCATACATATTTTCTCAAATTTGGTTGTGAGGATTTGGACTTTATATTTCTTGACAATTGTTGTTCCCTCGTGTGTTATTTCTAAAATATCTCAGGCTTGCTGTTGAGGGTCAAATATACATATTAGACCCCAGTTATTTCCAGATTTATGAACATGCCACCGTTTAAAATCCTAATTTAAATCGTGTTTATGATGCAAGGTACATTTGCAAGTGTGGACTACAAAAAGGTGCTAAATGTGTGTATTTGATGCTCTAAAATCACCACAGCAAGGGACGGACTCCAGAGGACCAAAATTGATGGATTTTCACGCCAGAGATCAAAGGAAATCAAGTCGTTCGCATTTAACGGACCCGAAAACCAACCAGAATGCAAGATCACAGGGTTCTCACCATCTGATAGACTCGAAACTCCATACATGATATGAGGATCATAAATTAACCGTACAAGTTGGAAATCAGCCATTAGACCACTGTAGAAGAAGCCCAATAGCCAGATCAGCCCACAAATCGTTAAACCAGGGCCCATTTACAATCTGGATATACCTTAAATTCGGTCCCCATGGTTAAAATGAGATGGAAAAATGGATGAATGGGGAGGATTCTCAAAAATATCACGGTGGACCTCATATGTACACATGCGTGTACATAATATTTTTTCCTCCAGCCGTGCGCTGAAACGAAGAAGCAGTCAAACCGACTGTTGACCGCACCAATTTCTTAAAATGGAAATTTCCATTTTGCTGCTACGTAGCGACGGACACTGTCCGTTTTTGGAAGCTGGTGGGCCACCATCATGGCCCACATGACCAATCTGATCCGTCCATCATGCGAAGGGGTTGGATTCGACCGTACCCTAGGACTCTTCAGGAGTTTCTAAAGCATCACACGCATTCTATTTTGAACCCAATCAGATGGGCTGCGGAGGGAAGACTTACAGCCAGGATAGATGGGCCGCATCAATGGCAATTTAAAACCGTCCATATCCGATCGGTTTTGCGAGGAAAAAGCAATGGACAGTATGGATTTTCAAACCAACTCTGGTCCGCAATTCTAAGCCAAAAAGGAAACTTCCGTTTTCTGCTGTGCGAAGACGCAGAACAGGGAGAGCGGAGACTGAGTCGGTGGGCCATCATCATGGTTCACAAGTTCAATCCGAACCAACCATTGGAATCAGGCAAGGCTTCTAACCAAGATCTAGTGGTTTCCTTTCTGAAAAATGCTAGGAAGAGGCTGTAAAAGCTCTGAACGGTAGAACAGTTGCCACAAGATCAAATAGGTGGGCCACATCAACAGAAATCCAAAACCGTACATATGTAACCGGTTTTGCGAGACTAATCTAATGGTCGGTGTAGATTTCCCAAACATCAAGGAGTGTGGGTTCCGCCAAACACCAGCGCAGCATCACCGTCAGCCCTGTTACGCAGTCCGGGATTCGTCCAGATTTTTCGGACTGTTACACGTCTACAGAGAGGATCGGATCAATGATCCGAACCGTCCAAACACTGTCCATGGGATGACTGACCAAAGCCATGATGATTGAATGGCTTGGATCTTGGGTGAAGGACGACTGCAGGCCGATTCTCAGTGCAGTTTTGCTGTGTATACACTGTTTCTATGAAAGATTTCACGGTTTTCTGCTGCGAATTGGATTGCACAAATTCACATCTCAGCTGACCTCCTTCCGCACAGTTTCAAGCTCTCCACAGCACCAACCTTTAGCAGCTATATAAGGAAGAAAAGAGAGTTGAGAAAGGGTATCTCATTCCACGGCTGAAAAGAAGAGAGACAGAAAGAGAGAGAGAGAGAGATTGTATTTGTTTGTTCTTTTCCTTTCATTATTTTTTGAGGGATCCAGCCAATCATGGTTGGCTAAACCTCTTAGCTAGGGCTAAGAGGTGAAGCTAAGAGGTGAAGCTTGTAGCGAGATGGGAGGATTCTGCGGCTTGTATTATGCCCGTTGAACTCGTTTTGATTGGTTTGATTGTAAGGAAGATTTTAGTTTTTAATGATTTAGTGTGACTGATATTACATTAGATCTGTGATGGCTTGAGTTTTCCTTTTCCTTATTCTGATTATGGGGTTAGGAAGCCCTGTTGTTCACCATCGTCTCCTAGGCATGGTTGGATGACGGAATCCTTCCTAACATTCATACGTCTTTTGATTGGTTGTAGTTTGGTTTGAGTTCTATTGTTTACCTTGTCTCATAGGCATGGATTTGTGATAGAATTATATCTAATTCTTCTACCTTTCATCTATTTGAAGACTAGATCAAAAGGAAGTTCACATTGATTTTCAGGTTATATCTTCCAACTGGATGAAGATGGGACTCAAAGTCCAGTTGAGCTCATGAATCGACCATAGATCTCCCTGATCTCTACAAGTGGATCCTCTGAATCCCTAGTTTCCTTCTCTCTGAATTCTTAAGTTTTAGATAATTAGTTCACCATTATTCCTCAAATCACAATTGGTTTGGATTTCATCTTAGCCTAGTTCTAGATCTGGTTATTTTTCAGATAACGTACAGGTTTCAATCCCTGTGGATTCGACCTCGGTCTTACCGAGTTTTTACTACATCACAACCCTATACTTGGGGAGTGAACACTTGCTTTGCAATATCACAGGATATAATTCTTTTGAATTCATCCGGTGATAATGCGCAAGTAATTGCATTTAGAGCGCATTGGCACTACTCTCACTTTTCTGAAGAGCAGACCAAGAAAAATAAGGTGAAACTTTTATCGATTTAGATCCATCAGTGCCAGTTACTTCAGTGGTAGGAGGGGTCCAATTAGTCAATGTGGCTTGCCACATGCTCTCATCCATGGATTTTAGGAAAATCCTCATTCTGGCTTTCCAATAGGCATAATTGGAGCCATCAAATGGTGGAGGCTTAGTAACTAAAACGCTATCAAAATTTGATATCTTAAAAAGCTCAGATCGATTAGCATAGGAATTTAATCCAAAAAATAATTAAAGTGAGCTATTAGGCTCTGATACCACTTGAAAAGGCTGAGTTATATGTCCTAGAAGGAGGGTGAATAGGACTATACCAAATAAAAATTAATAAGTGGAATATAAACAATAAGATAGCCAAATGAATTGTAAATAACCAAAGGAAATAACAACCTCAAAAATTGAGTATTGAGAGGTTGATACAAACTTGGTTCTAAGGACAACCTGACACCAAAAACTAATGGTTTATGGCGGGACAACCTTACTAGAACGTGGGTGAGTATCAAAAACTCAAACTGAAGAGGATATGAAAGAAATAGAAACTAATCTATTACAACATTCACCACACAATGTTGAAATGTAAAGATTACAACATTCACATCTACAAATACATCCCACAAACTTAAATCATAAAAGATAAAGAAATCAACTACACATCCACCAAACACAAAGAATTATAGTGGTTCGCTTGTGTGTACACCAACTGTTAAACAACAGCCACACAACTACTCCACTACTAATATCCTCACACAGTGGATATTAGCGTTCACTATGAAATATGTTTTTCAAGGTTCACCTAAAACTTTACAATTATGTCTTTCAAGTAGGCTTACACAATTCAAAAACCCCACACTCTGAGTTTTCTGGATCACCTCAGACAAACCAAAAGAAAGAGATTTTTCTGGTACAATCTCAAATAAACCAAAAGAATAAGATTTACAAAACAATAAAATACTTATCTGAATATTCTCCTTTGTTGCAGCCCAGAAGAACCAATTTGGAGTAGAAGTTCAATCGTAGATGTTCAATGTTCACATTCACTTTTGAAATGTTCTAAGTTCTTAATGGATTTTAGATTAAATCACCTTGGGCTAGCTTGATTTGATTTTGATTCCAAGAAATGGAAAATTTTCAATCCCTTCTTCAAATTATATTGGAATATAGAATAC
Source organism: Magnolia officinalis (assembly GCA_021015155.1). Taxonomy (NCBI): domain Eukaryota; kingdom Viridiplantae; phylum Streptophyta; class Magnoliopsida; order Magnoliales; family Magnoliaceae; genus Magnolia; species Magnolia officinalis. Next base: position 21,168,361 of record JAJHSJ010000003.1, read on the forward strand.
AAATTAAATGCAAGAAGCTAATTAAAGAGAATATTAAATGAGTACTAAATAGCTAAAAAATAACAAAAACTTATCTCTCAAAGTGATGTCTTGATTTTGCTTGAATTAGATGCAAAAATCTAAAAATCGTGCTCTATTTATAAGTGCAGAATTCGTCCACTCGACTGGCCCTGAGATCAACTCGACTGGTCATAGGACCAACAGACATTTGAAATTTTGAGCGCGATAAGATCAAACCATTCCAATACTAGTCAAAAGACCTGCTCGAGCGGTCAAGTAGCCTCCACGACCAGTTGAGTCCTATCCAGGACTGGTCGCAAGGGACTTATTTTAGTTGCTGGACTTTGAGTCGAGCCTAAAGGATTGGTCGAGCACAGGTCGAGCACTGTTCACACAACTGGTCGAGCAGTCTCCAGGACTGGTCGAGGCTTAACAAAAATTTTCAAAAATCATTAACAAACTTAGGACTGGTTGAAGAATTTCTTGGATTGGTCGAGCCAGTGCTAGGACTAGTCAAAAATAGTCTAAGACTAGTCGAAAAATAGACTATGCGCTTATAAAGTGACACAATTGAATTATGTATTCAAAATGACCTATCCTATGGTCAACCTAGGGTCATTCATACCTTATAAGCGATGTTCGAACATTGAAACATCTTTTGCTTCAGTTGATTGTTGTTCTTTGAAGATCACGAAGCTTGTTATCTTGACATAAGATAAAGCTTGAACTTGAGACATTTTGAAGCTTCAACTTACAGTATTTTGAAACTTGAATTTGTAACCTTAAGAAGCTTGAACTTAAAATATCTTGAATCTTGAGCTTGAGGTACTTGAATTATATTTTGCCATGAGCTTTAAGTACCAAAGTAATGACTATTGAATCTTTGAAAGCATGAACTATTAGATGATGTTGTACTTGAATTCTGATGCTTGAATCTCAAAACAGAACACTTTGTAATGGATCATCTTGAGCTTGTACAAGAATTGTATTTGACATGAAGATGAGTTACACAAGATAGAAAATTCCAGAGGTTTTAGCACTACAAAACTTGACAATCATAGGAGCAAGAAAACATAGCACTTACAATACTTAACGGACCCGTTTGAGATGTTCAATGTCTTTCTTTATCTTGACTCCATATTAAAATGTCATAAAAGTAGACCACCACGAATCACCCAATGAATGATTTCATAACTTGGTTCATCAATCTCATGAATGTATTAGGCTCGTTTGAAAGACCAAAGGGCATGACCAACCATTCATATAGTCCCTCCTTGGTCTTAAAAGTTATCTTCCACTCATCACCCGACTGTATTCGGATATGATGGTAGTTGCTCCTCAAATCCGATTTACAAAACAGTTTTGCACCCTCTAGCATGTCCAACATATAATCCATCCATGGTATGGGAACTTGTACTTTATAGTAATCTTGTAGATTGCCCCGCTATCAACACACATGTGCAGACTCCCATCTTTCTTAGTAGTTAAGAGGACCAAAACGGTGTATGGGCTCATGCTTTCTCGGATTAAACCCTTATAGATCAATTTCTCCTCTTGTCCTTGCAATATATCACACTCCTTTAGACGCATCGAATGGTGAGGATGATTGGATAGGCTGGACCTTGGGACAAGGTCGATGTGGTGCTGAATATCTCGCATGGGAGGTAGTCTATCGGAAAGGTCATCGGGCCAGATTTCTTTGAATTTATGTAATAAGGGTTTTAATTTCTCAAGAATGTTAATGGATTCATTTTATTTTCCCTTTACAATTAATGCATAGACTTGTCAAGTCTTCTTAGACTCTTTAACAAATTCTTATATGGTTAAGAGAGATCACCCCTCCACTTTAGAAGTTTTAGGTGGCTACTCTAGGTCCATAGGGGCTAGTATAGTTTTTGGGTCATCCTTGATAAAAATGTACACATTATAGTGTCCTCTATGAGTGGTATCATGGTTGGATTGTCATGGTCAACCGAGTAGAATGTGACAGGCCTCCATGTCAACAATGTCGCCGACCATCCAAAAATGTATTGTGATCCATCGAAGCTACCCAATGATAATCTGAGCCATCTAATGCATCATTTGAGCTGACTAAAAAGGTTGTCATGGGCCCGATCAAAACACCAATGCCAAGATCTCCACTGGTAAGCCCACCCTAAAAGGAGGTATGCATCCAACTATCATCCTGGCCGATCAAAAGAGCCATCAAGTCATCCAAATCATCCGAATGGTAGATTAGCCCCTCTACAACAATAAGACACAACATCTTCAAAATTCATAATTCCCAACTAAATCAATCCCCATCTTAACCAACATGCGCACTAACCCCTCTGATATTTTCAATAAAAACCAGCATATTTGAAGTATCGTTGGCATCCTCAGTGGAGACGACCAATAGATGAGCATACTTTAAATCATCCTGGAATAAAGACCCCCACAGAGTATCACTCCCCAGACTAGGGTGACTTTCAAAATAACAAAATATTTTCAAAATAAAGTGTTAGACTCCTGAGGCACTAAGAGATCTTTCATATCTCTAAGTGGGAGTCAACGCAAAATTAAATAGGATTCGATATCTCGCGGTTTCCCCGGAGATTATCATATCTAAATGCATATCAAAATTTGATCAGGCTAAACTTGAGTGTCAGCTCCAACCGATGAGATGATGCCAAGTAGCAATCTCTAATGCCAGCCATTTAACCACTTTTTGCCCATAAGATTACCAGGAATTACCAAAAAATCGGGTTAGGAGAGTATAAATAGCCCCCATCCCTTCTCATTTTAAGGCATCCACTTCCATTTTCAATAATCCCTTCTAACCTAAAGGAGTCTCCTTCCATCCCTCCACCAAGGAGAGTCAGAGTGAGAGTGAGAGAGAGAGAGCTCAGGCCTGGTCTAGCCTAACATAACCAGAGTCTAACCCTCATGAGTCACCTAATTTCAAATCTGAGTCACTCAATCTAGCCTTGCGACACTACCATTCATCCTGCCATTCAAGCCACTATCAGTTTCATCGGATCAACGCATTATTATTGTGTAACATTCATTCCCTTCTCAACCCCCTACTCCTCATATACATTAGAGTCATAGTGCATTTTCATCTTTTTCATGCATCTGACTAGCGAGCATACGCTCTGTGGCTTATCGATATAATCAGATCTTTCCAATCAGAAACGTTAGCCAATTAGTTGTCGTTTTAGCATATACATTGCATCTCATAGTTTTTTATCGTCTCTGACTAGTGAGCGTATGCTCTAAGACCTACCGATATAATCACAACAGGTCCACCATAAACCTTAGACGGTTGGTCGTTGTTCTATCATAAGCATCCATACAACATCATAAGCATACCATACATATACCCTGCACTTAATCGTTTCAAACGTATGCTTTGTGCCTTGCCGATCAATATAGTCAGAACTTGCCCATCAAAAATTTGGATCGATCAATCATCACTATTATTGCATCGTATAACATTTTCTGCATGCGAGAACTAGCCTTATTCTTCATAAATTAGTTAGATCTTGTGAAGTAAAAAACCATACATTTGTACGGGCAAAGTGGGTGCCTTACTCTTTCCCTCTCTGTAACCACAGTCCATTACTTGAAATCTCTAGAATATAAACTCACGAGTCATCTTATAGTTAAGTGTCTTTAGATTCTTAATCTTAAACATTTTTACGAAGGTCTAACCGACTATAGAATCGTAACAACTAGTTCGTGGTGACTCCGGTCAAATATAACACTCTTTTACCCCATCACAAAAGCCCTTGAATGAGGCAACCAATGGAAAGAAGAGAGTAGATCTCCTGTACCCTCGGGAAATCCACCCTTTAGCTGATATTGCTTTTTTAAAAAAGTCATTTCCCTGGGTCTGTGTGACCTTATCAACAGGTTGAATGGACAACAAACATCACAGTGGACCTTAGGAAGTTTTTAATGGTGGGCATTATAGGACCACTGTTTCCTGTGGTGTGGTCCACCTAGAAATTATGTCTACTTCATTTTTTGGACCATACCCTAAAATAAGCTGGTAAAACATATGGACGACATAGATATACAATGCATATATCAAGGTGGGTCCTATAGTTAGTCGCACTTAGGATTTTAACACTGTGGAGCCCACTCGATGGATAGCTAAGGTGTTCAATGCAGAAGCAAATTACACACCATGATGGGTAGCGTGTTAACCTCACCAAGTGTTGTGGCCCCACATGGATGCATGTTTTATATCCAAACCGTCCAACCATTTTGCAAGATCATTTTAGTGCATGGCCTAAAAAATGAGACAGATTTAAAGCTAGACCAGACCACACCACAGAAAGCAGTGGGGACAATGACACCCACTTTTGAAACCTCCCTAGGCCTCATCATTATGTTTATTTGCCATATAAACTATTGTTGATTTGGTCACATAGACCAGGATGTATGAAGGGAAAACACAAATATCAGCTTATTTTACAACTTCTGTGGCACCGAAAGAGTTTTCAATGGTAACCGTTCAATCAACCGACATTGGAGACTTTGTTGGGAGCTTTACAAGTGTGGCGCATGGGTTTGGGGAATAAGGCCTGGATCTAAAATGGGAGTAGCAAGACAGAGAGGAAGATCTCCAGGTAGACGACACGATAGAGCCCCATCTCGAAGGTTTGCTTCCTTTTCACATAGCCCCAAATCAAGATGTAAATTCCCCGGATTCATCTTCCCTAAAATACTCCCAACCCTGGACTTGCTCAATAGTGATTTCAGCCTATTCGTTGGTAACATTACCTTCGACAGTACCACTGAAGATCTGTTCTATATATTCAACAGATATGGGAGAGTTCTTGATGTTTACATCCCCACTCTCCCTAGTATTATCAAACCTAGAGGATACGGATTTGTTCGATTCCGGTGCGAACAGGATGCAAAAGCAGTCATGGATATCCTCAATGGTCGGCGCATAGATGGCAGAGTTGTAACGGTTAGATGAGCCAATGCTAGGATTTCTCCACCTTTTATCCTACAGAGGTAATTCAATCAGGTGAGATTTAAAGCCTTCACCGCCTATTACGCGACAATGGTGGCCTTAACAGCAAAATCCCATCCACAGTAGCCTTTACAGGTTGAAGACAACACTACAGTAGTAGACCCTCGAGCTGTGTCTACTTGTCTTCAGGCTCTCCAACTAGGATTAGTTGGAACAGCATCAGGACCAAATATTTCCATCTTGAGATTGATCGGAGACATCAAAAACTCGAGATTTAAATCCTCTTCTGTTGATATTGTCATGAGAATATCCCCCATCAAGTTCTTGATTACACTCAAATCTAAACCAGAATTTGATGATGTCCTGATCAATTCAGACTTTTACAAGCAAATGGGCTTGGTGTCAGATACCAAATGGTCCCTTGATGAGGTGATAGGAGAAGAAGGAATCTGGCTCATATTGTTTGGTATCCCTGACCATGCTTGGATGGGGTCTGTCATCCTGGATCTGGGGAACCATTTTGGGAGAGTAATCCAGATAGACCCTATCAATAGTTATGGCATTTTTCAGGTATTTGCTAGAATTAAGGTTATCATTCATCCCGGTGTGAATCTAAAACAAGTGTTGAAACTGAGGGTGGCCAATAGAGTTTTCCCTATTCATGCTGAAACGGAATCATTATTGCAGGCGACAGGCCCCCATTAGAGCCACCCAATCACCATCGAAGTCTCTACTACCCAGGAGAGCACTAGAGAGTGGGTGGAGAGGAAATTCCAAAGAGTTTCTTCGGGCATTCCCTCGCACCCAATAGATGTTTGTGTGAATGCCAATGACGTCTCAGTGATAGTAGAATACATCCAGTCTTGTCGTCCTGATGTTACGGATTATCGAACAGAGAAGACCCAACCCAATCCGCAAGAAATTCATGGTAGACCTCCCCCCACCCCCCAAGACCGGGCATCCAATGTCATAGAAAGGCAGGAGAGACAACTTCATAGATCGAAATCAGTTGGAAACTCTCCTCTAGTCCGATCAAAGTCTAGAGGCTTTTCCACCCTGACCAATCCTATGGAAACAAACTATGTGAATTATGGACAGGAGGTGGGTGCTATCCAAGCAGAGGATTTCAGGGCACCAAATTTTGAGGATTTCAGGTCACCTCAACATATAATTCCCACTTCCTAGTTCCATTCTATAGATGACTGTGCATCTCTTCAAATCGACCTCTCCCCCTACTTCTCCTCAGTAATCAGGCTAGATAGAGATAATGAAATTGAAGCAGATGCAGTTCAAATCCACTCAAGCTACGGCCTGATTTGCCAAGTAGCAGAAAGCAACAGAAATCACTTCAATCAAATCCTACCTCCAGATTCTCCAAAAGCTGATACAGTTCAAATCCATTCAAGCAACGGCCAGAATTTCTTCAGCTTTAAGGAATCAGAACCAAATCAGAGAAGTTTAGAACAGTCAATGGCAGATCACCAGAAGTCCTCCAACATAAATGTTACGAAGAAAACTTCCAGAAGGTCTCGTATTCTCTATACCAGGGGTAATTAAGAATCCCGTCTTCAAAGATTAAAATGAAAGGTTGTGAACTCTAAATGTGTAACAGATGGATAAAATCCTTGTTTGGAACACTTGCAGGATCGGTAATCAACGAACAATCAAGTTGGTGAAAAGAATTCTCAGGGGCCATAACCTATGTATTGTGGCTATCCTAGAGCCTATGCTCAGGGAAGATAAAAGAGTGAGAGTTGGCCTGTCTCTGGGATTCCACTCCTCTTACTCTAATGGAGAAGAGGATGGAAAGATCTGGATATTTTTCAAGAACCATTTATCTTGCTCTGTTTTAAATGCTTCTAACCAATCCATGACCCTTGCTGTAAATGTTCGAAATTTTCAACCAACTATATATCTTTCGTTTGTGTATGCCAACTTTTTGAGAATCAGGAGAAGGGCCCTATGGGATGGATTGGCAGCCTTATCATCCTCTATACAGGCTCCGTGGGTTGTGAGCAGGGATTTCAATACGGTGGTCGAAGCCTCAGATAGAAGGAGCCACAGGGTGTTTGATGCAGCTAGTGCTATTGAATTCTTCGCGGCGACAAACAACTTTGGGCTTGTCGATGTGGGTTTCTTGGGCAATCGATTCAAATGGAGCAATAATCAAGCAGGCTCTTCTAGAGTTTGGGCTAGACTGGATAAGGTACTTTTCAATGAAAACTAGTCCTCTATTTTCCCCCGCTTTTAGGTGGTGCATCTTCCCTGCATTAGCTTAGACCACGCTCCCCTCCTGCGGTCCTTCCCCCCCAGCTACCTAGCAGTCTAAAACCTTTCAAACTCCAGAGAATGTGGACCAAGCACGATTCCTTTCTTCAAGTGGTCAAATTAGCTTGGGATAAAGTCGATGCTAGCCACCCCATTTACAACGTCCTCGCTAAGATGAAATGTGTTAAACAAGATCTCATGAAAATATGGAACAAAGAGGTGTTTGGGAACATCTTTGAGAAGGTGCGGCAGGCAGAATCTTCTTTAACTTATATCGAGTTTCAGATACAAGATCTAGCAGCATCCTCCAATCATGTCAGCAATATGCAGAATAGGCTCATTACTACTACAAATAACTCAGTCAATTGCAGCTTTAGCTGGAAATTTTCTGGAAACAAAAATCTAGGATCAGCTGGTTGGAAGGTGATAGAAATACCATATTTTTCCACGCTTCTGCCATAGAGAGACGTAAAAGAGCGACTATCAACAGTATCGAGCTAAATTCGAGTCAGATAGTGGAAGACCTTGAGAAAATAAAAAGGGCAGCAGTTGTACACTTCGAAGACCGCTTCAAGGCAGTTCCTTGTGTGGCCAGGCCTGATTTCCTGAATTCGATTCCTTCGCTGGTGTCTTAGAAGATAAATGACATGCTTTTAGCCCCCCCCCCCCCCCCCCCCCTTCAATCCTGGAAGTTCGCCATGCTGTCCAATCTATCCCCATTGATGGGGCGCCTAGACCAGACGAATTTTCTAGTGTTTTTTTCTCCCCTACTGGGACGTTGTGAGTCTTGACATCCACAAGGCGATTACTTTTTTCTTCCAAGGTGGTAATCTCCCTAGGGCTGTTACATCCACACTGATTTGTTTGATCCCCAAATCGGTCTCTCCAAAGTGTCTATCCAATTATCACCCGATTAGTCTCTGCAACTGCCTCTATAAGATCTTCTAGAAAATCATCATGACCAAACTCAGTTAGGTTCTCCCCTCCCTCATTTTGCCAGAACAAGGGGCCTTTATTAAGGGTAGATCAATTGCTGAGAACATTGCTCTCTCTCAGGAAGTAATCAGGGAGCTTAACAGAAAGGTCAAAGGCAAAAATTTAGTTCTAAAGCTGGACATGGAGAAGACCTACGACAAAGTAGACTAGAATTTCCTTAAACAAGTTCTGATGCGGTTCGGGTTCAGCCCTCTTTAGATAGAAACAATTGAAAAGTGTTGGGCTAACAACTAGTTCTCAATTCTAATCAACAGTGAGTTGGTCGGTTTCTTTAAATTGTCTGGTGGCCTTCTTCAGGGGACCCACTTTCTCCAAGTCTATTCATTCTTTGTGTTGAAGCCTTGAGTAGTGGTCTCAAGCTATTGGTTTCTCAGGGTCTTTGCTATCCCTTTAAGCTCAGGAGTGGCTACCTGGAGGTTTCCCATCTCCTCTATGCGGACGATACCATCCTCTTCCTCAATGGAAGCTTAACCTCCCTTCGAGCAATAAAAGGTTTGCTTGATGAGTACCAATTGGCGTCGGGTCAAAGCATTAATCTTCAAAAAATTTCTTTCTTTTGCTCGGATAAGATCTCTCCCTCCAGAATCAGATCCATAGATCGCCTCCAGAATATTTTCAACTCCTCTGGTTCTCTCTCTTACCTTGGAGTCCCAATGGCGGTGGGCAGGCTAAAATTCAACGTCTTCTAGCCATTGATTGACAAGGTGGAAGGCCGTATCAAAGGATGGCAAGCTAGGAGCCTCTCTCAGGCTGGTAGAGAGGTTTTAATTCAACACGTGCTTGGTAGCATTCCAATTCATACAATGGCTGCGACCCATGTTCCATTGCAGGTGCTCTCGCCCCTAGAGAAACGTTTTGCCTCCCTTTTTTAGGGCTGGGAAGATGGCTAAAGGAAGCTTCACTAGAGAAGCTGGATGTCAATTGCACATCCAAAAGATGAAGGCAGGCTCGGTTTCAAAAAATTGTCGGAGGTCCTTCATGCTTTTTGCCTAAAGATGGCATGAAACTTCAAATTCAGAAAACAAGACAGTTTGTGGTGTGATTTTATGCCATCCAAATGCAATCAGAATAAGCCCAATTCAAGTTCGGGCCGATCGGCTATTGGGTCTTCTCTGTTATGGAAGAAAATTCTACAACTGCTTCCCCTTCTGGAAAACCAGGTGCATTGGAATATATGAACTGGTGAGTGTAATCTGTGGAACGCCAACTAGACTGGACTCAGACCTCTTCAGCTAGTCTGCGATGCACTAATTCCTTCTGCTCTGCTTTCATTGAAAGTGATGTAGTTCATTGGAGCTTGCGGTCCTCTCCCTCCTTCAGCAGTTCTCGTTTACCTCTCACAGTACGTGGTTAACTTCATATTTTAAGCTGAATTCTGTCTGTCGAACGGCCCAGATACTCCACTCTGGTCGCATACACCCTCAGGTTCTTTCTCAGTAAAATCGGCTTGGGCTAATTGCAGGCCAACCTAGCCCCGCAAGAATTAGGCGAAATGGGTGTGGCACGGGAAGCTGCCCCCAAAGATCTCTCTATTCGTTTGGAAGATCATCCACAAAGCAATTCCGGTGGATGAAGCAATCTAATCACGCGGTATTCGACTGGCATCAAAATGTGTTTGTTGTGGCAGCAACTCATCTCAAGGCCATGCAGGTGAATCGATCCTCCACTTACTCCTTGAGGGTGAGCTAGCAACTTCTGCATGGAATCACTTTGGAATTTTATTTGGCATTAACGTGATGCCAGCCTGCTCTGTTGAGTCTAGGCTATCACAGTGGTGGATGGCTCCAGTAAGTGGGGCCATGAGTTCCCTTATCACAAACTAGTCCCCAGTTTCATTTTCTGGGAACTATGGAAGATGAGAAACGCTGCTATTTATGATAACAAGTCTCCCTACACATATGCTCTAATCGCTAGAGTTTCATGGTGGATCTTCACCATTAATGTTTGCAGCAGAAGGCCCTAATCGAGAGCCTTTTCTTCCCAGACTTCATCGTCAGTGACAGGCGAATCTGTTTCTCCATCATCTAACCAGCAACATGTAGTAAAATGGCTAAAGCCTTCAAGGGACTGGACCAAAATCAATGTAGATGGTTCCTCGAGAGGAAACCCTAGTTTATCTAGTGGCGGTGGCATCTACAGGGGTGATAAGGGGGAATTTGTCTTTGGTTTCTCAGCAGGTTACGAAGTCTTGTCCAACATCGACACTGAAATTAGAGCAATCCATGATGGCCTTTCCCTCTACTTGTCAATGGGGTATGCTAAAATTGTCATCAAATCTGACTCTCAGTGCCACCTTGGGTTGGAAATGGAGATATTGGCTTATCAGGATTGAGAAGCTTCGCCGTAGAGGTCAGATAGAATTTTGCCACATATTAAGGGAGGGTTATGCTCCAACAGACTCCTTTGCCCAATTGGGAGCAAATCCCAAGCAACCACTTTCTATGATCGATTTTTTGATCTTCCTCCCCAGGTCTGAGGCCTCCTGTTTCTAGAACAGGTGGATCTTGGGGCGATCAGGAAATCTTAATTTTCTTTCTCAACTTTCTGTAACCCATCTAGATTATGAAAGGCGCTCCCCAGGTCCTTTTTTCCTGGTGAGGCCTGAATGTATATTGCTGGTTCAGAAATGAAATGATCTATCTTAACAAAAAAATTTAAAAAAAAAAAATTTAAAAAAAAAAAAAAAAAAAAAAAAAAAAAAAACATTCAATCCCACTGCTTTCTATAGCGTGGTCCACTTGAACTTTGGATCTGCCTCATTTCTTGGCCCATACCTTAAAATGATCTTATAAAATGTATGAAATGTGTGATACAATACATATACATCATGGTGGGATGACAAACTTGCCGACGTCAAGGTCAACACTTGACCGAGGTTAGCAGTGTGTGGCACGACACGCAATCCTCTTCCATTCTGTGCACGCGCTAATTTCATGCATGGAATCAATTATTGAGGTACTACTTATTATGAAATCCGGGATATGATATGGTAAAAGCAATTGAATTGAAATTTGGTAGAGCCAACTCTCCATAGTAAAAGAGGTAGGCAGGGTAGTAAACCAATCGGGTCCATTCGTCTGGTTCCTCTATTCTAAAACGGAAATATATCATTATCTTATCCATATGAAAGAGGGCCTTTTATGTATGCGGGTCGCGGACAATTTCATGGCCAAGATGGATCAAAAAAGGCCCAATCGATGATAAAAGTGATCCGGACTATCAGAACTTAAAATAGACGTATCTCGTAAACCAGAATGAGCTATCGGGCGTACCATATATGATTTTGGAGTAGGATAATACGTTCGCCACCCAACCCTGCTATGCCGGGTTACCCACCCCAAATTTATAAAAATCATCTGATTGACGGTCGAATACATGTTTTAATTTCATTTTTACTATTTATAATAAGTTTTAGTTTGAGTATAACTCTTCATCCATTGAGTTTTAGGAGTCGCGTCCAACATGAAAAGTGTGAGGCCTGTATCCTAGACAGTACCGTTCTGCAGGCTTCCGCGGTCCTTCCGGTTGAATTTCGGCGACCCGCAATCTATTATTGGCGTTTGCGGGCGACCCTGAGTCACATCCTGTATTTCAAATTCGGCTCGACCTGAGTCTTGTACCCTTCGACCGCGTCGTCGTCGCGGTTCAGATGCCGGTTCTCCCGCGCCGAGGCGATACCCGGTACCGGAGATGTGGACCCGCATTCAGTTCGAGGAAAACACCGCGCATTGTAAATTCCAAGAGAACATCACATCAATCCCATCAATCAAGTACACATCACCTCACATATCAAGTATATGCCCCATCCCAAACAATCCCTAAAGTCAACTCTCTCCCTTACATGTCAAGTACACCCATCCATCACTCATCATCTCCCTCTCCCATCACTTCTCTCCATCACCTCTCTCTCCCTCTCATTCTCCAAGCAAGAAATCGTCCAAGCTCCATGAGAGGAGAAAAGCTTTGTATGGCCCACTCCCTACCACCCAATCCCACCCTCCAAAATCAATCTTAACCAGTGAATCTTGTTTCCTTGGAGCTCTAGAACCCGTTGGCGGAAGAAGGAAAAAGAAATCAAAGGTATGTGATCTTATTATTTGATTTTATTATTTGAGGGCTCACATATGGTGGGACCCATCTTGATGTATGCATTGTATAGGGAGGGCCTATAGTGGCGGGGTCTCTCCCCTTCACCGATTGCTCTCTCTTTTTCTCTCTTTTTTTTATTTTTATTTTTTATTATTATGTGTGGCTCACCATAATGTTGGACGGTGCAGATCCACCACACCTTATGTATACCTTTCATCCATGCCATCCAACCATTCATAGCTTGGATAAGGGGCCACCTTAATGTGTGTGTGCGGTCCACACCGCCCATGGGAACCCATCGTGATATGTATGAAATTCACACCGTGCATCCAGTGGCCCACATGATGTACGTATATATTAAGCATCCAGACCGTCCGTCCAGTGCACCTGGATGCTGGAGCAGGATGGTGTTGTATATATACATATAAATAATAATAATAATAATAATAATATATATATATATATATATATATATATATATATATATATATATATATATATATATATATATATATATATATATATATATATATATATATCTGGTGGGTGGGCCACACCACGTGGGACCCACCTATCATGAGAGCGGATTGGCTGGTCTGCCATACACGCCAGCTATTTCCCTGTGATGGCGCATCAGTGCTGAGCCATCCACCTGGACGGCCAGCAGCAGCCGCTGCTGTATGCTGACGCTAGCAAGTTTTGTGGCCCACCATGGGGTGTGTGAGATACACACCGTCCAGCCACGTGGACGGTGGATCCACCACGAGTTATATATATTATATCTAGACCGTCCGTCCATTTGCTGGATGGTGGGACAGCCACACGTGTGAGGTCTTCACCGTCCAGCTAGGACGTGGCCCCACTTTGATGTACCGTCCATCTAAGGTGGGACTCCACCTGATGCATGTAGCCACGCCATCCATCTGCCACGTGGGGCTCATATCATTCATGTGTGAGATCCAGCCGTCCATCTGCAGCTGCACAGCTGCTGTATTAGCGTCAGCAGCCCTGTGCGTCTGATCAGGGGGTATGAGTTATATCCATACCGTCCTCCTATTGGTAGTCCTGGGTCCCACTCCACAAGTGTTGCACCTATGGGGTGGGGCCCACCTTGATCTAAATATTCTATATCCTCACCGTCCGCTGTCTGGACGGTGGGACCCACTGCTGCAGTTGGAGTCAGAAGTGCTGTGGACCACACTTTCGTGTATTTATTCTATATCCACTCCGTCCAACCGTGGACCCCACTTGCTGCATGTGTGGGATGGACCCACTTTGGTGTATGTATTGTATATCTACTCCGTCCATCTATCAGGACGTGGTGCGGACCCCACTGTGATGTATAGGTCTTATCCACTCCGTCCAGTAATCTGGACGGGTGGGACCCACCTCCCATGATGTATGTGTTAGATCCAAACCGTCCATCCATTTGTAGCTCGTGGGCCCACCCCACACGTGTGATATGTGTGGGTGGGACCCACCTTGATGCATTTATTCTACATCCGCACCGTCCCATCCCCAGGACAGTGGGTCCCCTGTGATATATGTGTCTTATCTCCACCGTCCAGTGATCTGGATGGTAGACATCTCCATGATGTATTTATTTCATCCAAATGTGTTGATTTACATATACAATGTTTGAATGGTGCTGATTTACCTAGACAATGTTTGGACAGTGCTGATCATCATTAGTGGGTCATGTGCCCGATGGAATGACTATGTACAATGATACACATGTTATACCTACAACTATGGAAATGACTTTTAGTGTGGTCCAAGCCCACTTGAGACCCATTGTAATATGTATTAAGCCCATGATGTGTGGCTCTTTTCTATGTATTCGAGGCCCAGATATGTAGCCCATTTGATGCATATGAGACCCATGTGCAGGGCCCACCTATTATGTAGATGAGGCCCATTAGTGCAGCCCATTAATGTGGCTCACTCATTGTATATAAGGACCATTGGTGCAGCCCACTTGATGTATATTGAGGCCTATAGGATACAGCCCATTATGATGTATATTAAGGCCCATAGACCGTAGCCCATTATGATGTATTTGGGGCTGATGGGTCGTGGCCCATTGTGATTATTTCAGGCCCATTTGGTAAGGCCCATGTGATGTGGCCCATCATTATGCATATTAAACCCATGTGATGCAACCCACCGTAACAAGTATTAGGACCATGTAATGTGGCCGATAGTGATGTATATGCAGTCTTTGTATGAGGCCCATAGCGATGTGCATTAGGACCTTGTGTGAGGCCATGGGCCCACTATATGTTTGGCCTTATGAGGGCCATCCCTTGGGAGCAATGCTAGTTAAATGTTCACATTGATGGGCAATGATGGTCAAATGTTCTCATTGTGACCTTCCCTTAGGCCTTTTGATAGGCCGATTATCGAGGTTATTATCAATTCCGATTGTCGAGGGCAATTCCGATTGTTGAAGCAGATTCCGATTCCGATTATTGAGGCCTATTCCGATTATCAATACCGATTCCAATTGCCAAGGCCGATTGTTGAGGCCGATTCCGATTCCGATTATCGAGGCCTATTCCGATTGTCGGTGCTGATTGTTGAGGCCGATTTTGATTTTGATTGCCGTGGTCGATTTCGATTGTCGAGGCCAATTATCGACGTCGATTCCGATTGTTAAGGCCGATTGTTGAGGCTGATTCTGATTCCGATTGTCAAGGTCGATTATTGAGGCCGATTCCGATTCCGATTGTTGAGGCCGATTCCGATTTTCGAGACTGATTGTTGGAGCCGATTCCGATTGTCGAGGCCGATTATTGAGGCTAATTCCTATTTTGATTATCGAGGCCTATTCTGATTATCGATACCGATACCGATTCCGATTGTCAAGGCCGATTATTGAGGCTAATTCCTATTTCGATTATCGAGGCTTATTTCGATTATCGATACCGATACCGATTCTGATTGTCAAGGCTGATTGTTGAGGCCGATTCTGATTATCGAGGCCTATTCCGATTGTCTATACCGATTCCGATTGTCGAGGCTGGATATCAAGACAGATTATTGAGGCCGATTCCGATTCCGATTATTGAGGCCTATTCCGATTATCAATACCGATTCCGATTGCCAAGGCCGATTGTTGAGGCCGATTCCGATTCCGATTATCAAGGCCTATTCCGATTGTCGATGCTAATTGTTGAGGCCGATTCTGATTTCGATTGCCATGGTCGATTTGGATTGTCGAGGCCAATTATCGACGTCGATTCCGATTGTTAAGGCCGATTGTGATTCCGATTTTCAAGGTCGATTATCGAGGCCGATTGCTGAGGCCGATTCCGATTCCGATTGTTGAAGCCGATTCCGATTGTCGAGACTGATTGTTGGGGCCGATTCCGATTGTCGAGGTCGATTATTGAGGCTAATTCCTATTTCAATTATCGAGGCCTATTCCGATTATCGATACCAATTCCGATTGTCGAGGCCGATTATTGAGGCTAATTCCTATTTCGATTATCGAGGCTTATTCCGATTATCGATACCGATACCGATTCTGATTGTCAAGGCCGATTGTTGAGGCCGATTCTGATTATCGAGGCCGATTCTGATTATCAAGGCCTATTACTATTGTTGATACCGATTCCGATTGTCGAGGCTGGATATCAAGGCCGATTGTTGAGGCCGATTTTGATTCCGATTATCAAGGCTGATTATCGAGGTCGATTCCGATTCCGATTGTCAAGGCCAATTGTTGAGGCTGATTCCAAATTCGATTGTCGAGGCATATTGTTAAGGCTGATTCCGATTCCGATTATCGAGGCCTATTCCGATTATCGATACCGATTCCGATTGTCGAGGCCGATTATTAGGCCGATTCCAATTGTCGAAGTTGATTCTGATTGTTGAGGCAGACTGTATAGGCTGATTGTCGAGGTCAATTATCGAGGCTGATTCTGATTGTCGAGGCCGGATATCGAGGCCAATTGTCGAGGCCCAATGTGATGCATATGCGGCCCGTATTTGAGGCCCGTTGTGATGTGTATTCAGCCCGTGTTTAAGGCCTAATGTGATGTATATGAGACCTATGTGATGAGGCCCATTGTGATGCATTTGAGGGCCAGGTGATGGAGCCCATTGTGATGTATGTTAGACCCATGAGAAAGGTGCATCATGATGTGTATTAAGCTCTTGAGTAAGGCCCTTAGTGTTGTATATTTGGCCTTTGTGTGAGGCCATGGGTCCACTATATGTTAGGCTCTATGTGGGTCATTCCTTGGGGGACAATGTTGGTTAAATGTCAACATTGTCGAGGTCGATTGTCAATGCCGGTTATTGATACCGATTATAAGTATGTGACTGCATAGCATCATGATACATGCTCATACGCATCATCTACATGTTTATTATGAGATGTGGTTAACCATTACATATGTCATTGGGCAGGTTGTTATGAGACTCCCTGATAGGCGAAGGTTATCCCACATGAATGTACAATATGCGTAGGATTGATGCATGATTGGGCTACATGACTCATGTATCTTGTATTGTGTGATTGTGATTACTGTACGCCCTAGTGACATCAGAGCTGTGACCTTCATAGGCATATTGTAGATGGCCAGATAGGACACTAGAAATGTTTGGTTCGAGCATCTGGGCACTTTGAATATCTGTGGGTGAAAGTTCATAAACCTCCGAGGCCAGGAGACGCCCCAACGTCTAGACCGAGTGGATACACGAGCGCCCGAGTGTCGAATACCAGTAAGCCGCGTCTCCCACTGTGTTGTGGTCGGTTGAGAGGGGGTGTGGCCTTATCCGCCTAAGTGAGGGGGTTATAAGCTAGGCTGAGTTTGATCAGCTCCCAAATGGGTCCGCTATCAACGAGCCAAGTAGGCCTTGGTATACTATTGGCAGGTGGGTAGTGAAGTCTTTTCCATTCGCTGGGCTACGCGGCCGGCTGAAGCGGTAGTTAGCTTGGATTGTACTGGACCACGGTGATGATTCCAGAGATTTACGGTACTGATATGTGGACTTATTGAGCAGGAGTTGCATACTCATTCATTCATTCGTTCACTATCCACTTGGGCTGGTGGCGCGCAAATATTTGTTACATGTACTTTCGCAATGGCCAGGATTTTGGTTGGGGCGCGCGACTAACCTGATATCAGGAGTTTACCACATTGAGTCTATCTATCCAAATTTAGGTATGGAATTGGTTTGGATAGAAGTCTTTTGTGATAGACCCCATAGTCTACGATACCACGTACTATCATCCTGACTTCAAACTTCAGCTTGGTCATTTCATTCGCATCGCATATTGTATTATATTCGTAGGCATATGACATTTTGGGTTACTATGTTTCTGAACTTATACGGCTTAGACGGACTTAACAGGATTTACATATTGCATTGTACCATCGACATCCGATATTTAGCTCTCTATTACTCCTCATTTGCATAGTTGATCTGTATTGCGTACTCTGATGTTGTATGACTCATAGACTTATCAGTATTTTCGTTTACTCTGTTATCGTATGATTCATGATCTTGCCAATATTTCTGACATTGTATGATTATGGCATTATATTAAATACTTGACACTTATTTTGTGCACACACTTACACCATCCTCTAAGCTTTCTATAAGCTTATGTACAATAGATGCGTGCAGGTGATGTTAAGTTGCAGAAGTATTAAGATCGGAGCATGCAGCGGACCTCTCGAGCTTTGATTTTTGATATATGTATTTTTCCTTTCAGCATTGTATTCAAATGATTATATTAGTAGATATGTGATGATGATATTGCCTTTATGATTTGGGTAAACTTGTGGTTATGCTTATTACGAGTTAAATGTATATCGAAAAATCCTCCTTGTAGGATCCTAGGATCGGAATGTGGCATATGAATGCTAGGAGCCGAGAATGGGGTACTACGGAGGATGTCGGCACCCGATTCGGCGATCGAAAATTTTGTGAGCCTGGTTTTCCGAGTTTGGGGCGTAACAAAAAGTACTTAGAATAATTAGGGGAATGTCATGATTCAACCAATTAGGACACTTACTATTTTTGCCCAAAAACCATATTTAAAGGGGTGTAATCTAGTTTTTCATTATCAATAAAATTATTTTGAATTTCTTAGAATTATTTTTGTTTTCTTCTCCTAGTAGATTCGAGGTTTCTCTGTGAGGAGTCCAAAGAGGTTTTTCCCGTGCTTGACCTCACGTTCTCCCCTATGTTAGCTTTCAGAGTATTGATTGTTTGAGATCAAGAAAGTTAATGGAAATTTGGAGAAAAGTGATGGACAGGATTATCTAATATGTATGATTTTTAACAAATGAGTGGTTTATGATAAAATCCACTGACTAAATAATGGACCCAATCTAAACATATACCTGCCACGGGTACCATGGAAAGAGCTTACCTGTCATATTCTGGTTCTTCCGACTTTCATGTATTGTATTCCATTGGTCCACCTGAAGCGAACATGTTCCTTCAGAGGTGGACCACCAGGTCAGACATACAAACCAATGTTCTAAATTACTTAATCATGGGCCCACTCGAAAAAATGAAAGCCTCCAGTATGAACATCCAACAGTTTTGCCCAAGGAAGCATGAAACACGTTAACGAATTTGGTTCTCTCTTTTCTCCTTTCTTTTCCGTATTGAAAGCAGATCACCAACTTTGGAATGAGTATAAGAAAAAGAGAGAAATATTAATGGTTTTATTCTTTCTTTTTCTTGGGAATTCCAAAAGAAAACTTACCTAATTAATATAAAATTTACATTTTGTACCTTTTTCAAAGAGGCTTTCAAAAAACTACTTAATTAATGGATATAATTATTATGTCACTACCTGCTTATTACATTTCTTTACCACCAGGTCGTATAACATACGAATGAATGAGTAGCGGCTTGAGTGGACCCCATCTTGATGTTTATGTAAAATTCACCCGGATGACTAGGTGTGTCACCCCATGTTATGCCAAGGTCTCAAAAATCATCCCCATTTATGATTCAAGTATATCACATGATTAAAAATAGTGTACAGGACGATGACCACCCTCCAAAATATTTCCCTTGGTATGGCCCAACTGAATCATAGATGGGCCTGATGTTTAGGCCCCGGTACTAAATTTTGGTGTGGCATCAAATCATTGGAGTGGATTTCACATAATCATAACCGTGGGCCCTATAAAAGTCAAGGTAGATGTCCCTCTCAACTGTTTTATATGGTGTTGGCCATCTAAGTCTGAAGTCGGCCTGACTTTTCATGCATTAGACCAAAATTGACGTTACACATTTAATAGTCGGAGTGAATTTTGCATATAAATCATAGTGGGCCTCACTAAAAATCAAGTTCCACGTCCGTCTGACTGTAAAAAAAAAAAAAAAAAAAAAAAAAAAAAAAAAAAAAAAAAAAAAAAAAAAACGAAAAACAACAAAAAAAAAAAAAAAAAAAACGAAAACAAAAACAACAAAAAAAAAAAAAAAAAAAAAAGGTAGTATGGGAAACTGCTATTGATTTTGGTGAGGCCCACTGTAATGTTTATCTATGATCCACTCCGACCATTTGATATTTAGTCGTATATTAGCTTTAGAGAGACTTACGATTCTGGTGGGCCAAATCAAAGGAAATTGTTAGGCCATAGACATCCACCCTTGATTTTTACGGGAATCAATGTGATAATTATATATAATCCACTCCAACCAATTAGATCACACACAAATGACGCTACCTATTGCCTAAAAATCATACTCATTCATGATTCCCATAGGCCACACTAACGGAAACCGTTTGGAAGGCAAGCATTGTCTTGTACATTGTTTCCAATCATACCATCCAACTGAATTACACATGGAGCTAAATGTTGGACCCATGAAGTAACATATCACGATGCACATAATGGCTGGGGTGGATTTTACATATACACCTCGATGGGTCCACTTAAGCCACCAACCCATTTGCTTGTACGTACAGTTCTGACCGAAAATAGGGGAACGATAATGATGTCAATTAATGAGGTAGCTATTTGGAAACCTTTTCGTGAAAAACGCATGGGAATGTAAATTCTATATTAATTAGGCATTTCTTTTTTTGTAAAATTTTCTTTTTTTATTTTATGAAAAAGATGAAGTCATCACCTGAACACGCAAACAGGTCCGATTAGAGCATGTTTGAGATAAAAAGCATGCATTGGGTGTGACCAACTACTTTAACGATGACTTTGCAATAAAACCAAAACCATAAAGCTCCAGTGAAGAGGTGGTCCAAACGTGAAGGTTGAATTAGGATTAGCAACAAGATTTAGAGTCTCCATTGTTTTCAAAACTGCAGAGCCCATGCGAGTAGCTAATGTGCTAGGTAAATAAAAAATAAAAAAATCTGAAGCTCACTTCATACCCTGCTTACTGCTTGACGGAAAGCACACGCGTACCATGTAATATGTTACAGAGGCTCTTGAGAAGATTATCAAATTGACAATAGTTACCAAACGTACAAGATCATTAATGATTCATGTATCTGCAGTATCCCATAAGAGCTATATGTACAGGATTAAGACCATGTTGTAAACGGTGACTAAATAACTAGGCTACCACATAAGAAATACTACACGTCGTATTAACATGATATACAATTATACATTTAACTACGACATTATCTCAACACTCCCTCACAAACTGAGGCTGGGTAAACAACATCAGTTCTACTCTACTACTCGCTATTTTGAAAGAGTCGGTGGGAGGACGACATGTAGTATTTTTTGAGGGATTATAGCTGGTGTAAATCTAGTTCTCAAAAACAGTGGATATTTGATAGATATAGAAGAAATGCGCTCGGGCAATTTAAGATATAAAATGTGACCGACGACAACAAAACCTTGGCCGACAGAAGTGAAGTGAGTAGTCGAGAGATATGCAGGAATTTGTGAAGCACACCAGGTCAAAAGTAAAATGAGACTTACACTTTAATGGTATAAGTATTTCTGGCTGAACATTACTGTTGACTATAACTAATATGCTTAAGGGTGTGAAGCATGTTAAAAACATAGGCCGATACAACATGTGTCTGGTACCGAATTGCAACATATTATCAAACATTGGTCATTTCAATGATGGGTTATTGATTTGATAGAGAAGATTTACTCTCCACCATCAAGGGGGCATAGTTTCATTATTGTGACGACTAATTATTTCACCAAATAGGTAGAAGCACGGCCAATGTTAAGAACAAATCATCTAGAAATTACTACGTTCATTCAGACTCATATAATTCATCCGTTTAGAATTTCTTGATCGATCACGATAGATCTTAGAGCAGCATTTTCATGCAAGCAAGTCAAGGTAAGTTGATTAAATTGCATGGAATAAGATATCACGACATGGGGAAGCTTGGTGGAGCTACGAAATGAAGGTTGTCCTAAAATGGGGATAATTAAGGCCAAATAAAATTTTCACTTTTTAAACACAATTTTCTACTTAAACTAATATGTGAATTAAACTAAGTAAGGTAATTAACTCTAAGGCTAATAAGCCAATAGAATATCCAATCATATAGATTACAAATGATATACCATTCAAGTAACTGGTTTATAAAGAATATTGTACATGTGTATAAGTGATGTGCTACCTATTAACTCCTAGAATTCATCTAATCATGCATATATATAATAAAACATCCAATCACATATGCTCAAAGTCAATCCCAAACACAAGCATGTAAGTGGTTCAGTTTCCCTACTTACTCCCGACAGATGCACTCAACACATGAGTATACCGGATTTCACTATCGAACGTCTTAAATCAGGTTCACCTCTAACCTTTACAATCATACACAAGGATCGGCTCTCTTAAAGACTTACATGATTTTCTATAATCTCGCCACGAACCTCGGTCTTAATCTAAGGACCTACGTTGTCAAAGCTCCATCGGAAACTAACACATACACACTCATGTCCGGTGACCTACACAGGGACTTTGATTTATGTCATGAAGAAGAATCAAGATCCTATACAAGAACCTAATCGAGTTTGGCAATTCAAACTTTACACTCAATCCTACACAAGGAATGAGTGTACACGGACTCTACAAGTCACAACTTACTTACCGAATTGAGCCATTTTATAGCGCATTCTCGAGTTACTTGATCGATTCTCCCTTATGCTTCAATCAGCTCCCCTTGGTCCCCCGATCGTTATACCGAGACATTTCAAATATTTTAGGTGCAAGACCAACCAACTTGCATATGTTGCTCCTTTGAAGTAACCAAGTTTATAGGAGGTTGATGAATCTTCTACAACTAATGAAAATGTTGTAATCCTAAGAAATTCACCTGGATGGGTCTTCTCTACGATTTAGACAGGGGTATACCTATAGAGGTTGAGTCTAAACTCTAAAAAATAGTGGATTTCCAAGTACATCTACAAGGTGGAGGTTGGAATCCTCATTAGAGTGTTAATCTCAAGGAAGATGACTTATAACTCATTGATTTAGAGGCTTGGAATGAGGGATATGATCATGGAATCACCTTAGCTTTTATTATACTAAAAATCCATCAAAATGCCTAAAGACTGGATCTTTTATATAAAGGAATCGAGTTCTAACGATAAAAAAGGGTAGGGATGACTACTCTTCGGTCGCACCGAATATGGTTCAGGTGCACCGAATTTAAACAGGAAAGCCCCTCGACAGACTCCGACACTTTCGGTTGCACCAAATGTGGTCTTCAATTGCACTGAAGATGGTCTTTAGTGGGACCGAAGGTGACACTCGGTTACAACCGAATTACCTAACATTCTACCATAGCACGATGTCTTGTTTTAGTCGATTTCAGTCGAACCGAAGGTGGGTTCGGTGGGACCATAAGTTGTTGAAATTATGCAAATTTCCAGCAATTGGGGACTTTTAAAGCCAATCTAAGGATGTTTAATTTAAGCTCATATGGCTTAAGGGAGGATTAATATGGTTTACTTATAAGCTCAAGGATCAACTAGAGATTCAAGGGTTGTTTTGGGTCAAGGCTTAAGGTCACCAAGGCACTCTTTGCTCCTTGATACTCTACCTCCAGTTGTGTCTTTGGCCTTCAGCTTCTAATGGCTCAACCGACTACATGACACAAGGTCTCACATGATTGACAAATAAAATGTATAAAATAGTGCACTAACAATTGATGCATTCATCACCTTATTATGCTTAGGCTAACTGCCAAGCCGAGGTTAGTAAGTTGTCAGAGATTCTTTGGGTGTATAGTAATTCATTCTGAATGAGCACAAGGATGAGTCTTTAGATCGGTATATAATCATGATGTTTGTGTTACAATTAGAAGTAAATGTATCATCATTATAGGTAGCATATCAAGCTAATTTGACCCCGACCGAGTTCACATAAGCTATGCTAATTGAACATAACTGCTTAAAGGCTTTGGATTCTATTATGATAAACAAGGACAGAGTTGCTCAAGTATACTATCAAAAAAAAATAATAATAAAGAAAAAGAAAGCTTTTGGTAAGGGTGATATGATTTGGAAAGTAATATTGCCTATCAAGACTAAAGATGTTGCATTCCATAAATTGTCACTTACATGGGATGGACCATACACAATGATAAAAGTTTTTTATAGAGGAGCTTATGTTCTTCATGATATGGATGGAAAGATGGTCAAAAATTCAATCAATGGTCAATTTCTAAAAGAGTATTATCTCAACTTATGGAGATACAGAAAGATCAAGCCAAAAAGTGGTTAGAACAATCATAAATGGCAAGTAAAGACCAAAATCGATCGAGAAACAGGAAGTAAGTAGAAATATAAATATTATATTAACGGCCAAAGCTAGCAAAACACAGCCGACTGGCCGATTACATCTATATTTAAAAGAGAGAGAGAGGGAGATAGAGAAAATTAGTAAGTGAAATATCAATAAAAGTATGAATTGGACAAGAGCAGCCTTCATCTCATCAAATTCTTTGATAGCATGTTCTCTAATGAGTTCAGTTGTTTTCCATTAAGCTTTCTAGGATTATCTGCTTTTCAAAGCTTGGTCGATGCGGCGACTGACGGATGACATTGACCTTGTGCTCTATTTCTCTCTTCTGTTCACTACTCTCATGCGACCGAGCTTAATAGAGTTCGACCTGAGAATTAATGAAGTTAAGGAGGGTCTTGGAGTAGTCCAGACATCTTCTAGGATATATTCGTTCAGTCTCTTGGAGATAGTCACTGATTCTCTGCATAGAACTTGTAGAGTTCTCAGCATTGCTTTGTTAAACTGATGTTCCCAAGTCCAATGCATGCAATTATACCAAGCCCATTCATACTGATCATAAAGCATGTTTATCTCCCTGTGAATGGCAGTGCACTCATTCACATTAGTATCAAGTTCTTCTAGATCTTTCTCGACAACGAAGTCACTGATGCTCTAGAGTTTTGTTAAAGCATTCAGAAGTTTAGTCAATGGAGCATTATCCTTGGCAATGAAATGAAGGTCTCGAATAAATGAATATATGTGATATTGAAGGCTAGAATGAGAAAAGGTTTCGATATCTATGGTGAGGATTTTTCTCAAAAACTTCTAAGCCTGATTTATAACAGACATGAGATCACCATCCATTGGAGAAAGAAAGAATGCTTGAAGATGAGAAGACAGAAAATTTGGGTGTGCGTAGGAATAAGCACCATAGATTTCTTTAAATGCGCATTTAGGATGAGCAATCACACCCAAAGATGAGGTGTTGTGTTAGGTGAATTGCCTCATTAATTGTATGAAATGTTTCTTAAGGAGAGGAAACGAACGGGTGCAGGACTTCTCATGAATAGCTTGTTATTAATCAAGTCATGCACATTAAGAAAAAAAAAAAAAAAGAAGCTAAGTACCGGTGACAAAACAATACAGATAAGAAGCAAGTTTTATGGTCGATTGTATTGAAGATGAAAAGTTACAAGACTGACAGTGGAAAAGTAGAAAGCAATCAAAAATTGAAAGACAAGAAAGATGCAATTTATTTTTGAAGCTTTTACCACCTGACTTCTTGTTGATGGAGGCCAGCTTTGGTTTTGGCTTCTGAGCGTGTTATCTCACCAATTAATGGAGTATGTTCTTACATGAACTTGCCTAGTTGATTAATTTCAGCCTTTTAACCTTATCTGCGCTTGGTCAAAGATTTTTTTCCTTCCTTCAGCTGTAACGGCCCGTACTTCAGATTAGGGGAATAATGCATTAGTATGGCCCACCTAAGACTCGTAACCACCTTATACTTTTGAACAGGCCTTATTATGAATTAACAAAATGAATGGAGACGGAGTAGATTCCTCAAAATAACCCTATGGGCCCCACATTCAAGTGCGTGTGCACAAGGTGTGTGTACACCCAGTACACCCGTAAATCTCCAAGAAAGAGAGTCACTCACGGTTTTCCCTATCACGCGTAGTGTAAACAGAAAGCATCCGTTTGAAGTTGTTGTGGCCCACCATCATGATCATCTCTGATGATCCGATCCGTTCATCATTCCCATAGGACAGAACCGACCAAACCATAGATCCTATCACACTTTTCCAAGCTTTCACGTGTGCACAGTTTTTAGCGCAAGCAGTGGGGTTGCGAGTAGACGACTTGCGGTTGATCCAGATTGGGCCACACTTCAACCCATTTAGATGATCTGAACTGTCCATCAAGCCTAGCAGATGATTACGGCCAAGACCACAAGGTCCATAAGCACCCATGCACCCAGTCGTATGCACAACAGCGGGCACAAGAAAAAACTTTGCCTTCCTTTAAACTGTTTATCTGAGAAAACCGCTCGCTCTACATCCCGTTATGCAACCCATCATCATAGCCTATCCATTCAAACTCCTCCAAGGATAGTTATGACTTCTCCCACGTAGACAAAAAGGAAATAAAATAATGGGATGTTGCGACGTTCGCAGTTTTCCACGGACACAAACCACAACTTGCGGAAGCTAAAGTCCAATAAAACTAACACACGCGGGTCGTCGATCTGGTGGGCCAATCAACCCCAATAGACTAATCCAGATCTGGTTGATCTACAGAGGAAAGAGGAAAGATTTGAAAGAAGAACCGATGACCGCGAACAGCAATTATGCCATTCCATTTTTTTTTTTGGTTCACAAGCAGAAGCTGCATAAAGAACTCCGTATTTGTGGCTACGCAATAGGGTTTGCATAAGGTGTTCTATTAAGGGTCGAATATTTCTATTGCATTTATTACTTGGTTTTATGAACATGATAATGTTTAACGTTATATTTTAATCATGTTTGTGTTACAAGGTGAATTCAAGAGCTTGGATTGAAAAAGGTGTTAAAAGCATGGATTTAACGCTTAAGAATCACCAAAGCCAAGAGTGGATCTAATAAAACCCAGAATGAAGAATGCACAAACTGAATATCCAAGAAAACTAAGTTCGGAATGAAGAAAATCAGAGTTATGAAGTGAAATTCGGTGATCCTCAACTAGTCCTGGCTCCGGCTCGATCAGTCCTGACTACGCATGACCCGTCCTAGACTCTGCTCGACCAGTCGAAGGTGCCTCAACTCGAACTCCAGCGAGTAAAATCTCTAAATCTTCGTCCTGCTCGACCAGTCGAAGGAGACCTTCGACCGGTCGAAGGTTATGCAAAACTTGCGCAGACTGCGTAAATTTGAGAGGATTTCTAAAAATTTTCACTTGGTGCGAAAGTTTAAGACCTAAAACTATAAATAGTGGTCCCTAGGGCATTCCTAAGCATCTTCTAGGGTTTGAGGAGTGGAGCAAAAGGGTGGAGCGACTGTCCGGGAGTTTTTTTCTCTTCCATAGTTGATGTTTTGTTTAAGAGTTCTTAGTTCAATCATGTCTATGGTTGGCTAAACCTCTTAAATAGGGCTAAGAGGTAAGCTTGTAGTGTGATTTCAGATGTTTTCTTTCTTTTGTTTTGATTCATGTTTTATTGACTCTCTTGGATTCTAGTTTGATTATAATGAATATTTTAATTTTTATGGTTTGTTGTGACAAATTACAATAGATCTATGATAGCTTGAGATATCTTTTTTTCCTAATTGAGATGTGAAATTAGGAATCCTATTGTTCACCATCGTCCCTTGGGCATGGTAAGATGATGGAATCCTTCCTAACTTTCACAATTCTCTTATGATTGGTTGTGGGTTTGATAAATTATTGTTGTTTGCCTTGTCTCGTGGGCATGGTTAAGTGACGGACTTACTGTCAAATCTTCACCACACGCATCCATTGATGATTAGATCCATGAGAAGTTCAGAGATCTGATAAATCTCTTCTTACCAATTGGACGGGATAGGACTCTGATTCCAATTGTGTCTTTGAATCATGCAAGGTATCTTCCCAATTGCTACAAGTGGATCCTTGGAAACCCTAGTTCCCACCTTTAAATTTATTAAGTTTTAATTAATTTATTCACAATTACTCT
>JAJHSJ010000003.1:21196185-21268228 GCA_021015155.1 Magnolia officinalis
CAACACAAAAGAGGAAAAGACTGCTTACACTGAGAAGTCAATAGACTTCAAGAATAAGTGTGAGGCCTATAAGAAGCATGTTGCTCATGAGGCCGATATAGGTCAAATATCTCTTCTCAGTGTCCTTGGTTCCCTTGGTACAAATGTTTGAAACATATGAGTTGATCAACTACAAAATCATTGTTTGTGTAGAAAATCAAAGGAACAAAACAAAAAGTGCAGAGAAAGTGAGCGTGCATCGGCTAGGAGCATCTTAAGTAAGATGGATTCAAGCATATTCTCGAGTAGTTATGAAAGAATAGTTTAGAAGCTTGGACCTAGTTTGATACTTCGATTCATGGATACAGTTTATTAGTTTAAGTATCAGTTTATCAATCATTGGCGTGATTTTTATTCCTCCTTATTAAATTGCCATATATGTTACTTATACCCTATATCTGATTAATGATAAGGATACATTGTGATCGATTAACATGACTCTCTAAGCAATCTGCATTATGGATTGGATACAAGATGTCATCAATAAACCTTAGAGAGATATTGTACATCTAGCCCCCATGCTCCCTTAACAATATCCAAAAAATACTCATGTATTAGTACCTTAGTATGATGTGTGGTAAAATGGACTCCTGTATATGAGGCCCCATCCCTTTCGTACCCCTTTCTGTGCATATATGTATGATGTTTGACGCCCTTGGAGGTCCCTATATTGCATGTGCACAGTGAGCACCTGAGTGACCGAAGCCCTGAGACTTCCGTCATATGTATCGTCTCATCGCCATAACATGAAGGTACAACCCACAAGTTCGTGCGGCGCCCCATTGGCATGTCATTTCACAATAATTTGACGTCATTCATGTGTGCATGGCATCACATATTGTCATCCACACACTCATGCCCCACACACCACTCATACATGCACCATGCCCCACATGTGTGGGAAATCTCTATCCATTCCCCTTACGTCACCTCCCAAGCCTCCCTCTCCCATGACATCATCCCATGTGTGTGAAAGTTGAAACAACCCCTCACCTCACTATGCCACCCATACCTATGACGTAAGGAACCCATACCACCCCATGCTCCCCTCTAATGAAGCATTAAGTCGCATAACCTTAATTAACTACACAAATTGTCACACACCCTCAACTAGGGACAGAGCCCAGTAAATTCTCAATTGCCGAATCCGATACCAACAGCCTTCATAGTACTCGGCCCATTCTCAACTCTTAGCTCCCATATGCCAGGTTCCAATTCTGAGATCCCACAAGTAGAATTTTCAAGGTAATTTTTTATATATATAAATGAGCATAAGCACAGGTGTACCAAAACCAAACACATCACCAAATATCGACTATATAATTTATTTGAGTATAATACTGGAAATAGAAATATACGATAAAACAAAAGTCCAAAAGATCAGGCACATACTTCAGGCTCAATGTTGCTAATATGCTTTAGCATAACGTACAGCGTAAATAAAAGCGCATAAGCCTCCTATGAAGTCCAGTAGAGTATGTGTGTGTGTGTGCGTGTGTGTGTGTGTGTATGCACAATGCATACGACAAATATATCAATATTAGAGTAAGCGAAAAATAATTGAGGACCAGTTGTCAAGTTCATGGATGTTATCAGTCATACTAAGGCTATACAATACAATGACCTATATGGATATGCTAAAAATGCAACACAAGTATGCTAATACTTAACTAATCCACATATCATAACAATTCACAACGGGAACATCATTGAGGTCTAATACGCTCTGTCACTAGCAGTCGCCCATTGCGAACATGATCAAGCAAGTGGAAGAAACCTCACTATCCGACTCGTCAGTGGTACGCTAATGCCCACCCGGCTCGCCGATAATGAACTCATTTCACGAGTTGGTCAGACTCAACTTACAATATAACCATATGCACATGGGCGAGTAAGGTCACACCCCCATCCAACCGTCCCCGACATATTAGGAGATGTGGCCTACCAGTATTCGGCCATCGTGCACTCATAAATCCACTCGTTCTAAACATTGAAGCATCATATTGGTACCACAGGGTTTATAGACTTTCACCCATTGATGCCTATAATGCCCTATAACCTTGATGTAGAGCGGGTTGCAGACAGGACCAGAGAAGGCCCGATCAGAGGCAGAAGCCATCAAGACCGTCAGAACCTTAAAACAGGCATATCTAACAAACCAGAATGAGTTACTCAATGTACCATAATTGATTTGGGGTAGGACGAGCTACTTTAGCCAACCAACCCGGTGAGGCCGGGTTGTCCACAATGAATTTGCGAGATTCCATCATATCGACGGTTGAATTCCATGTTTAGTTTTGTTTTTACTATAAATAGTAAGTTTTAGTTTGATTATAATTCTTCATATGTTGGGCTTTAGGAGTTGTGTCTAACATGAAAAGTGCTTAGAATAATTAGGAGAATAACGTGGTTAAGCAACATAGGACACTTACTATAAAAGTAAATTTACTATTTATAGTAAGTTATGAATTTTAGGGAGCTTTAGTTATAGTTTGTTTCTGATTTCTCTCCTATTGCTTGGTATCCCTATTTAAAGGGTTGTGAACTCATTTATTTCAATTCATTAATCAATTTCAAATTTATTAGAATTTATTTCTATTTTCTTGCTTTCTTTCCTAGTGGATTCGAGAAGTCTCTGTGAGAAGTCCAGAGAAGTTCTGTAGATTCTGAATAATTATCCTCTTGAGGAAGAGAGTGCTCGACCTCAAGTCCTCCCTTACGTCAGTTTGGTATCAAAGTGAGCACTGCTCTCGATCCGATGGCAAACAATAAAGGTATAAACAAAAATCCTGTGGACGGTGATACAGGGATTCATTACCTTTCGAAAAGAATGGAAGCTTTCCACCGAGAGAGTCAGTTGATCATGCAATGGCTACAGGCAACCCTCAACCATATTGTGGATGCGCTAATTCCGCCCCGAGCTCAAAGTGATGCTCAACTGGACATGGTCGTTTTACGACACAACCCCGATTTCTGCAAACCACCATCAGATGATGGTAAATCGCAGGCCACTACTTTGATCATGAGGAAGTCGTTATACATGCCAAAGGTAGAAATAGAATTACAGTGAGACAACATCTTTTGAACGAGGTGCATGTAAGCCAAAAAGTCTATAATGTGATCATCGATGTCAGGTGCAGTCAAAATCTCGTGTTAAAAATAATGGTAGAAAAGCTGCAACTGAAAACAAAAACACATCCATCTCTATAAACGATTAGATGGATCAAGGGGGTTAACAAACAGAGGTAACTGAACAATATACTGTCTCATTTTCAATTGATAAAAATTATAAGGATCAAGTACTTTGTGACGTAGTCAACATGGAAGTTTGTCATATGTTACTTGGTCAACCATGACAAAATAATATTAATGCTATTGCTACGCATAGAGGTTAGGATAACGTATTTAAATTTACTAAAGATGGTAGAAAGATTGGCCTTCTCCCTATGAGAGTGGAGAACCAACCCACGACTTCAAAAGTTGAGGAACAATCTCTCACAACTGAACAAACTTTTGTTAAACAATTTGAGGAAACAAGAGATATATGTCCATTAGTTGAAAAGAAAGAATATGTGGAGCTTGTGAACATCCCAAGAGATTTGAAACCAATGTTGCAGGAGTTCAAGGTGATTGTGCTCGATGAACTCCCTAATAAATTGTCTTTCATACAAGATAATACAAAACCACATTGATCTTGTCATAGGGATAGGTCTGCCTAATTATCCACATTATCAGAAGGAATGTGAAATCTTGAAGGCAGAAGTGAAGGAACTGATCGATATTAGTCAAGTCAAGGAAAGCATTAGTACATGTATTGTGTCAACTCAAAAGCCTAATGCCAAGTACAAGAAAAGGGTTAATAAACATTGGCATCAAAAATTTTCTTAGAATCATTAACCAAGTACCTTGAGTAACTCGATGATGACTTTTTTCCAAGCGGATGGGCCTGATGCAGAACATGTCATAGATACATTCCAAGCATGGTTGGACCAAAAGAAGGTGGATCGTAAATTAATCATAAGTTTTGATCCGAGTATCGTTACAGCGCACCAAATCGAGTATCATGAACCAAAGCAGCACGAGAACTCGAGGACGAGTTCTTTTAAAGTGGAGGGGACTGTTAGTTCTGTTTTTATTATAAATAGTAAGTTTTAGTTTGATTATAACTCTTAATCCGTTGGGCTTTAGGAGTTGTGTCCAACATGAAAAGTGCTTAGAATAATTAGGGGAATAACTTGGTTAAGCAACATAGGACACTTACTATAAAAGTAAATTTACTATTTATAGTAAGTTACGAATTTTAGGGAGTTTTAGTTATAGTTTGTTTCTGATTTCTCTCCTATTGCTTGGTATCCCTATTTAAAGCATTATGAACTCATTTATTTCAATACATTAATCAATTTCGAATTTATTAGAATTTATTTCTATTTTCTTGATTTCTTTTCTCGTGGATTCGAGAAGTCTCTGTGAGGAGTCCAAAGAAGTTCCATGGATTCAGAATAATTATCCTCTTGAGGAAGATGGTGCTCGACCTCACATCCTCCCCTGCGTCAAACCTTCATAGATTTTCAGTGTCCATAATCTCATCTGTGAGCCACATTAAGATTGTAGGACTATATTACCAGTGTTGCTAGGGAATAGATGCAACGTGCCACAAGTGTTGCTAGGGAATAGATGCAACGTGCCGTACACAATGTGATATGCATGAGTCATACTATAAGCATCATGCACCAAGTCATGCAATTAACTAATCATGTGAGCCACCCTATCTCATATAGGTCCCTAAGTACCTCAAACCATAAGTTATAAAGTGTAAATTGGTTAAGTATTAGGCAACTATGTATAAGTACCAACCACAACCGTGTGGTCAGGCATACATTGATCATGATCAATCATAATCCATATACAGGCACACATGATGCGTATGAGTCTATGAATGGGCATGCATCAAATACACTAAGTATATTATTAGTGTTGACCTATCAATTAAGTATCCTAGCATGTTATCAAACATATTATGTGTTAATCTGCCTTGAATGGCCAATATAAATAGAGAGTGGGACTGAACTGTGGCCCAAACAAACTAACCATGTAAAGTTCTATGTGCGTGACCCACTGGAGACTCGAATCGGTCCCTCGTATGGTTCGTGCATTAATGCGATCTAACAAACAGATGTAAATGGATAAACCATATACATCATGGTGGCAAGCCACGACGTACCTCACATGCTGGTTGGATCACAAACAAATATTATAGTAGGCCTTGGGAAGTTGGTAAAGTTGCCTCCAATCTAGGTAGGCCCATAAGGTCCCGTTACCGTTTGTGGTCACTCAAATGCGGGGTCCACATGCGGTCCCTCTTACACGGTGCAGGAGTCCATGGTGGGCCCCACAGCCCCTGGATATGTCTGGAATAAAAACGAAAGAGGGCCCAGCCCCTACACACATGCACTAACACATGGGTTAGCTGCATTTTCCTTTGGCCCACCAAGGCCCATTGGCCTTTCTGGTACCAAAATGGTGGGCCATTTTAGGCAGAGCCCATACATCACAGTGGGCCCCACACCTCTATATTTGATGGCAAACAAACATCAAAGTGGGCCCATCATTCTAAAGGTGGTCATCCAATCACAACTCTTTCCTGCAGTGTGTTCCACCTGAGATTCGGGTATGTTTGAGAAGGGGTTGTCCAGTGGGCCCCACCCACTGCCACGTGTCCCAGGGTGGGTCCCACGGAAGTGATCCCCCTTGGAACTGTGGAAAAATGGACGAATAGCATGGAGAAAACACGTGCATTGTGGTGGGCGCCGCTGCCCCCACTCTTTTCCCTCAGCGTGGCCAGACTGAGGTTCGAATCTACCTTATTTTTGAGCCTGTGGCCGAAAATATCTGGAGAAAAGGGTGGACGGAGTAGATTAAACATGTACATCAGGGTGGGTCCCACGAGTGGACCACTGCCAGGCACGCTGCCACACGATCGTGGCCCAGGTGAGGCTCCCTGGTGTTTTGGAGCAAGCTGATATTCATATTTTCCCTTCTAACAGGTCTTGAGTGACCTGTAAAAATCACGATGAGGCCTTAGGAACGCTGCAACGGTAGACATCATTGTCTCCAGTGTTTTCTGTGGTGTGGCCCACCTGAGATCTGGATCTGTCTCATTTTTTAGCCCAGCCTTAAAATGATATGGCAAAATAGAAAAACTGTGCGGATTAAACATACACATCATGGTAGGGCCCACGATGAGCCACCTTAAGGATAGTTTGCAATTGCACACTGTCTGCTGTGGCCACGTGTGGGCCCAGAGCCTCTGGACCAAGCCCGATATTTATGTTTTCTTTTCATTCAGGTCTATATGAACTTATAAACAGGTTAGATGGCAATTAAACATCATGATAGGCCCTAGGAAGGTTTCAACGGTGGACATTATTTCCCTCACTGTTTCCTACGGTGTGGTTCAATTGAGAACTGGATGTTCTTTATTTTTTGGCCTCTTATCTAAACTGATCTGGAGAAATATATGGACTGTGTGGATTATGATGGGTCCCACGAATGGGGCCGCCTTCCCATGCTAATTTTTTGCAGCGTCACTGGAGGCTGGACCGCTGGTTGGCTTCCGGCGTCTCTGACACCGAGTGAGACAGCGTCCTGGACGCGGATTTCCTGCGAAAGCCTTTCTTAGAGTTCCTGCGTTCGAAACGTAAGTGGGGGCCACCGTAATTTTGGTGAGAAATTTATCCCATCCATACGTTTTTTGAGATCACTTTAAGACATGAGGTAAAAAGTGAGACGGATCCAGTACTAAAGTGTGCTGAAAACGTTAGGATTGAACTTCCACAGTTGAAATATTTGTGGGGCCAAAGAAGTTTCGAATCATTCTAATATTTTAAGAACGGTACGGATGGCATGTAAACATAACTGTCCACCCCAGGAAGTTTTCAACGGTAGTAATTTCCCCGACTACCTTTTCCTTCAGTGAAGCCCACTTGAGTACGGGATCCAGATCATTTTTGTTACCCCTACTAAATGAGAAATTTCCAACGGTAAACCCTACCTTTTACCCAGTCTTTTGCAAACGCTCCCAAACTTTACTTTCCCAAACTAAACGGACACACTATTTTTAGATGAAAGTACCCTTGCATTCTGCAGTTTACACCATCCATTCTGTAAAACTATAGCTGCGGATTATAACAGTAGCCATTGGAGACAGTATACTCTATAGACCTATGCTACCAATAGCTACGATTATAATCCGTAGCTATATATCTACAAAATGGAAGGTGCAACTAAAGCTGGGCATTGGACCGAGTCGGATCGGATTGGGTCCAACTTGACTCGGTCTAAAATCTACATGGCCTGACCTGAACTCAATCTGATCCGGGACCGAGTCCAGGTCATCTAACTCGAACCGATCCGAACCACTGCTGGTCTAATTCGATCCGAGTTGGATCGGATTGGGCACGGTTCGGATTGGCGGCAGTCGGGCTGCCTTTGCTGGTGCTCGAGAGCTCGCCCGAATGGTTTCCACCATCGGATCGCTTGGCAACAAGAGCAGCATTGTTGCTGGTCTTTCCGGAGATGGAGCTGGAAGAACTGGAACTGCTGCTTGCCGGTGCAGAAGACCCAGGTGCTCTTTGGGTTCTCAGAGGCGAGATAGGGGAGCCAAGATCGAGCTCTTTGAAATCGGGCTTGTTTTCACAGCTTAATGCATCTTGGAAGTGATCGGGAAGAGAGTCTGAGAATATCTCAAAGATAGGTTTTCGAATGCTGGCATCAGAATGCGACATTTCTTAGAATAATCAAAGTGTGTTTTCCTACTTCTATATGTATCAATGCCCGTAACTACTATGATGAGAATAACGGAAAAGAAGATAATGAAAAGGATAATGCAGTGGAAGAATTCATGAAGAGAGAGAGAGAGAGAGAGAGAGAGAGAGAGAGAGAGAAAAGAGAGAGAGAGAGAGAGAGTTTGGATCTCGTCAAAGGAAAGAAGGAAGCAAGGAATGAGAGAGACTGGAGAGAAAGGAAGAAAGGAGAAGAGAGTGAAAGAAAGAAAGAGATGGGCTTTTTCCTTCTTTCCTTCTTTCTTGTTTTCACATGCCTGCTTCATGAGACTCTCTCTCTCTCTCTCTCTCTCTCTCTCTCTCTCTCTCTCTCTCTCTCTCTCTCTCTCTCTCTCTCTCTCGGATTGGATCGGATTCATTCGGATCGGTCCGAATTGACCATGATCCGAACTCGATCCGAAAAATTGTCAGATCTGAATGGCCCTACTCGATCTGCACTCCAACCCGTCGATTTAGTTCGGATCCACCGGATCGGGTCAAACATGCTCAACTCTAGGTGCAATCATGCTGAATGTAAGGGTATTTTCGTCTGGAAATAGTGTGTTCGTACATAATGGTTTAGGTTGGGAGCGTTTGGAAAAGACTGTGAGTAAAAGGTGGGGTTTATAGTCAAAAATTTCTCATTCTAAAATGGAGATTGGTATATACCTAGTTTTTGGTCTCATACAATAAAATGATCTAGAAAAATACATGGACGGCATGGTTGGAACACATACATCATGGTGGGGCCCATGGAGTACCGACCATCAGCCATTGGCTGGTGGCAGGGAGAGTAGCCAATCCGTTTCTGTCTGATACACAACGTAAAGGACGCTGGGATGCAGATTTCCTACGAAAGCCTCCTTTCGCAGGAGGTTCCTACCCTGGAAACGTAGGTGGGGCCCACTATGATGTTTGTCAGAAATCCATCCCATCCATACGTTTTTTAATATCATTTTAGTGGACACGGTTGGCTAGTGTGGCTAGTGGTCAGTGTTATGTGAACCCCACCATGATGTATCTGTTTTATCCATGTCGTCCATCCATTTTGAAAGATAATTTTAGGGCTTGATCCAAAAAAATGAGGTAGATATAAATCTCAGGTGGACCACACTATGAGAAAACAGTAGTGATTGAATGTCCACCATTAAAAACTTCGTAGGGCCTACTGTAATGGTTATTTGACATCTAACCTGTTGATTATGTCATACAGACTTGGACGAAGGGAAAAAATATATATCAGCTTGATTTAAAACTTTTGTGGCCCTAGGAAATTTTTAATGGCGGGCATTCAATGAACACAGTGCGGTCTACTTGAGATAGATCAACCTCATTTTTGGGCTCATCGCATAAAATGATTTAGAAGAATGGGCGGATGGCATGGATGAAACACATACATCATGGAGGGCCTTACAAAGCATTGACCACTAGCAAGGGGAGAAGCCAATCCCTTTCCGGTATCTCTTTTTGGCATAAAGGTCTTTCCACGTCGGAGATCCTGTTAGAGATCCATGTTGGGAACCGCCACTAGCCAATTGCTAGTGGTTGGTGCTCTGCCGACCCAACACGATGCAGGTGTCTCATCCATGCCATCCGTCCATTTTTTCAGATAATTTTATGGTATGAAACCAAAATGAAGTAGATCAAAATCTCAAGTGAGCCACACAGTGTTGATTGAACTCTCACCGTTAAGAACTTCTTAAGGCCACAAAAATTTTAGATCAAGCTGATATTGGATTTTTGCCTTCATCCAGGTCCGCATGACCTAATCCACAAGTTGGATGTCAAATAAACATTACAGTGGGCCTTAGGAGGTTTTTAATGGTAGACGTTCAATCACTATTGTTTTCCCATGGTGTGGTCCACCTGCCTCATTTATAGGATAAATTATTAAAATGATGTGTAAAAATAGATGGACGGTGTGGATAAAACACATAGATCATGGTGGGGCTACGTAGCACCAACCACTAGCCATCTGGCTGGTGGCCATGTCACTAGCCAAATCGCGTCCCGAGCGGAATCAAGCAAAACACAAGTAATTGTACAAACAAGAACCCTTCGAATTTTACGTGAAAAAACCTCGCAGGAAAAAAACACGACACAAAGCGATGAATAATGCACTATGAAAGCAGAAATTATAAGAGATAGTGTTCTTACTGATTTGAACCAGCCTCAAATGTCCTTCAAACCCTAGCTATGCCCTTGAATCCTTGAGAACAATTTAAAAAGGCCTAATACACCTTGATCTACCCCTAATCCCAATTACACTTGATATATATAGTATCACAACTGGAATAGGAAACAACTTGTGCACTTATGTAATTATGCGTGCATCTTTGATGATCAATGACATCGAACTCCTTCGATGTCATCGAGTAACATATCTAAAACAGTCCAACAACCAACACAGATTTTTCGAATTTTCTCAATGGGATTGATCATATGTTAATGGCATTGACATCTGCCCGATGGCATCGAATAGTCTGTCGATGGCATCGACAGACCTTATTACTAATAGATTTGAGACATCAACAACAATCTCCAACATGTCTTCAATCTTCATTCTTCATAGTTCCTTATACATCACCATCTCTAATTCACCTTCCACCATAGCTTCATCATTACTTCTCTTGCACACTTCGTCCTCCATTTAAACCTTCGTCAATGCCTGAGAAGTTGCACATAACTTGAACTTCTCTATGGGAACCACCTTACTAAGCATGTCAACTAGATTTACGCTTTTTTTTTTGTTAGCTTGTTAGTACACATCCCCATTGTCAGTACACACTTCAGTGTTAGGCACCCCACTAAGGAATCGATACCAAGACCTCAGTGTTGAAACAAAGTATCTTCACTCAGTCTACACTTGTGTGGATATTCTCTAGATACATGCCTCCTTCCTCAAGCACATGTCGAATAAAATAATGACCGCATCAATACGTCTGGTACGTGAGTGATAAACATAGCATTTAATTTAATTGATTGTGCTTTCATTATCACAATTGACTGGCATGGCCTCCTATTGAAGCCTCAACTGATTTAACATTCCTCTCAACCAAACACCTTCTTTGAACGCTTCTGTCACTGCCATATACTCAGCTTCGGTTGCAAAAAAAACCACCACAGACTGAAGCTTCGACATTTAACTGATCACTCCACCCGCTTGCACAAAAGAGTAACCGAAAGTCGGCCTTCTATTATCTACACTGCTCACTTAATCTGAATTCACATAGCCTACTAACTTGTCCCCTGATTTTTCAAATGATAAGACGTATTCCTACATACCTCGAACATATAGAAGTAGCCATTTTACTACATCTCAATATTGCTCACTGGGGTTAAATATGTATCTGCTAACAACACTCACCATATGTGAAATATCCGGTCTTGTACAGACAATGAAATACATTAAGTTGTCAACTACACTCAAATAAGGCAACGAAACATATAGTGCTTTTCATCATCTGTTTTAGGAAACTGCTCAGAAGAAAACCTAAAATAAGTCATGTGGTGAACATTGATCGGCTTTCCCTTATCTATCCTATACTTCATCAATATCTTCTCAAAGTATTCGGCCTAAGATAAACATAGACTGCTCCTTTTATTGTCTCTGTGTATATCAATGCCGATAACTATCTTTGTAACCCCTAGATCTTTCATCTCAAATGTCCCTGATAGTTGAGTCTTCAGTATGTCGATGTCAGACATGTTATGACTAGTGATAAGCATGTCATCAACATACAATACTAAGATAATAAAATTTCCATTACTAAGTGTCTTGTAATAGACATAGTAATTATATTCAGTCCTGATAAGCTTTTGAATCACATGAAAGAATCGAATTTCTTGTACTACTGCCTAGGAGACAATTTAAGGCCATACAACGACCTCTTTAACCTGCAAACTTTGTTCTCTGCCCCTTGTATTTCAAAAACCTCTGGTTGCTTCATATAAATATGTTCTTTTAATTTCACGTGCAGAAAAGCAATCTTCATATCCATTTGTTCCAGCTCGAGATTGTATTGGGCAACAGTGCCAATACAAATTTGATATATAATTGCATCATCACCAGCACGAATATTTCAATGAATTCAACACCTTCTCTCTGAGCATATACCTTTGCTACCAACATTACCTTGTACCTATCATGTTTCTTCTCAAAGATACACTTATACTCGATCGCTTTTCGACCGAGGAGAAGCTCCACTAGCTCTACATCTCATTCTTGTACAAAGAATTCATCTCGTCATGCATCGTTACTTTCCACTTTTCGGCATCTGCATTATACAGAGCCTCTTGAAAAGTAGATGGATCTCCATCATCCGTAATAAGGACGAATGCGACATTTAAGTCATCGGTAACCTGTGATCCCCTAGTGAATTCATTCTCACAGGTGGTTGCTTGACCTACTCCTGTACCTCTCTATGCATCTCAATATCACCCCGAGTCACATCTCTATCTATCTAAATGTCCACAACTAACTTTTCGGCTTCCTCATGCTCATCCTCACAGAACAAGTATCATTCATCGAATTTCACATCACGACTAGGGATAATTTTTCGTGTGACCCAGTTGTATAGTATATATCCCTTCACACCATTTCCATCTCTGACAAAAACGTACTTTTTTACCATTTGTTCCAACTTATCTCTCAATTGATGGTACGTAAGAGTAATCATCACAACTAAATACTTGTAGCCCCAAGTAGTCTACTTACTGACCACTCAACACTTCTTCTAAGATTTTACATTCAATGGCCATAGAAGGGGACCGATTCACCAAGTAACAAGCCTGGTTAACAGCCTCAATTCACAATTCCTTACCCAACCCAGCATTACTGATCATGCATTGGGCCCTCTCCAAGAGAGTCTAATTCATTCACTCATCCACATCATTTTTCTCTAGTATATAATGCACGTGTTATGCCTTATGATCCCTTCATCCTTACAGTACCTATTGAATTTCCCCTAAGTGAATTCCCCTTTATCTGGTGCGTTCACTTTCATCATGACTATTTTCAACCATCGCTTTCCACTACTTGAAGTTGATAAAAATATCGGATTTATTTTCATAAAGTAAACCAACACTTTTTTAGAATAGTTGTCAATGAGTGTGACAACCATGACGACCCTCTACCAAAAACTACCGGTGACGGTCCCCATACATCTGAATACGTATAATCTAAGATCCCTTTACAAACATGTTTCTTATATTTAAAAGATAACATCGACTGTTTACCATATATACAATACTCACAATTACTAAAATCAATATTTTTAAAAGCTGGAATTAAATAACGGTCAGAAAGTACCCTCGTGTGTTCACTCCCCAAGTATAGGGTTGTGATGTAGTAATAAACTCGGTGAGACCAAGGTCGAATCCACAGGGACTGAAACCTGTACGTAATTTGAAACTAACTAGAACTAGAACTAGACTAAGATGAAATCTAAATCAAGTGTAATTTAAGGAAGAATGATGAAATAATTATATAAAACTTAAAGAATTCAGGGAAAGGAAACTAAGGATTCAGAGGATCCACTTGTAGAGATCAGGGAGATCTTATGTCTGCTTCAAGAACTCAACTAGACTTAGAGTCTCATCTTCAGCTAGTTGAAGAGTGTAACTATAGAAATCAAGACTGGACTTCCTTTGTTATAGTTTTCAAGAGTTGAAAGGTATATGAATTAGAATGGATTCCATCACTAAACCATGCCCAGGAGACAAAGTAAACAACAGAATTAAACTAATTATTAACCAATCAACAATGTATGAAGGTTAGGAAGGGTACTGTCATCCGACCATGCCCAGGAGACGATAGTGAACAACAAGGCTTCCTGACGTCATAAACATAAAAAGGAAAGTAACATGCTTAAAGCTATTGCAGACCCATTGTAATTTTAGTCACAACAGACCATTAAAAACTAAAAACACTTCCTTAATTAAACCAAAATCAACATCAGTTCAGTATAAACAAAAGGCATAAGCTAAAAGTCTCCCCGTCACACTACGAGCTTCACCTCTTGGCCCTAGCTAAGAGGTCTAGCCACTCATAAACATGATGAGGCTACATAATAAAAGAAAATGAAAATAAAAATAGAAAAACAAAAGACACTCC
Organism: Magnolia officinalis; assembly: GCA_021015155.1. Lineage (NCBI taxonomy): Eukaryota > Viridiplantae > Streptophyta > Magnoliopsida > Magnoliales > Magnoliaceae > Magnolia > Magnolia officinalis. The sequence goes on from JAJHSJ010000003.1 coordinate 21,210,160, forward strand.
TACTCCCTCACTACCAAAAAAAGGGGCAAAGGCTACGGATAAAAACCGTAGCCAAAAGCCTATGGCTACGATTATCGTCCGTAGCACGACCGTAGCCATTGATGTCGTAGCCATAGTTAAAGAGCTATCACTACGGATCCTATCCGTAGCCATAGAAGCAACAATACAGATTAAAACTGTAGTCATAGCTTCTGTAGGCTAAAGTACTTATAGCTACGGATTATATCTGTAGCTAAAAGTTGAGCAAGAACCGTAGCAATAGGCTTGATTTAACAACAGCTACGGTTTTCAAATACAAGGCTACGGGTAATAGCCGTAGCTATTAAAACTATAGGTACGGATTAAATCCGTAGCAATATTGTCCATAGTTTTAAATTTATATACAGCTACGGATTATATCTGTAGTGAAAAGTAGAATACGAACCGTAGCAAAAGGCTAAAATTAGCAAGAGCTACAATTTTCAACAAAGGGCTACGGTTAATAGCTGTAGCTAATGCCTATCGTTAATAAAAAAAATTTAAATAGTAATGGCAGCTCTTACCATTGTAGTACACCCTGATAACTCATATAAGCTGATATAGATAAATACTTCATGGCTAAATCATTCATTCATTCAATCAAACACAATCATTTATTCATTCAATCAAACACAATCATTCATTCATTCAATCAAACACAATCATTCATTTCCAACTTCAGCCCTGATCTCAACACAATCATTCATTCTTTTAGCTCGAGCACCTCATCATTCATACTTTCAGCTCGAGCCCTACCCTCCATATGTCCTGTCACCTCCTCCACCCAGGCTTCTTCCTTCTCAAGATTATCCAACATTACTTTCTGCATAAAAGTAGCAAGTCAATACAACCATCTTCTCAATTACCAAAAAGAAAAAATGGGGGGGCTAGATCAAAGCTCACCTTTCTCTTTACATAGAACTCAAGTCTTAAATGAAAGAATTCTTCAAGAACTGCAAGAAAAGAAGGCATGGTGATGAGAAAGCAGATATAGATTTAAGAAATTCATAGCAAGTACATAGAATAAGCAAACTTACTTTGTTCGAGACTGTCATATTTCTTGATGACACCCCTCGCGTCGAATGAGCATATCAATGATCTTACCGAGACTGAACATGATGAGCTTATCAATGATCTTACCAAGATTGAACATGGCCATCCCAGGACCTACACTCAACAAGATCGTGACAAAATTTTCCATGATTTGAGGCTTCTTAACACCCCATCTACAGTAAGAAACATGTAAGAAGAAAATCAGATTCAAGAAAATCAGATTCGCATGGAAAGAGCAACACATCTAAAATTCAAATCTCTGTCGGAAAAAAAGAAAACTATAATTCCAAATACCCACTTCCAATTCATGAAGAAAGACTAAAGATCACATCGAAATTAGTATAGTGGTGGTAGATGAATCATGAAAACAATGAGATACTGGACCCTCTTAAATTCCCAACTTCAGCCCTGATCTCAACTGAAGGGATCAAATGTTATTTTATTTTTGATCATTTTCATAAGCTCCCAAGTCCTGACTTTTAAGTTTTTTAAGCTCCCAAATCCAAACTTTTTAGGTTTTTAAAGTTCCCCCAGTCCACAACTTCAAAAAATAAGTAAATGTTTCACATGTCAAGACTCATCCAAATATATCCAGAAAAGCAGCAGGAAATCATCAAGACACAAACAAGAATCTTTCATCCATCAAGAGTTCAACAGCTTCATAGGGATCACACAACTAAAAAATAATAGAAGAATCACTCTTCTAAACCTCAATCGCTGAGCTGAAATCCTATAACTTTTAGTGATCTTAACACATCTCTAAAATGCAGTTACAGTTCAGCAGAGAGATAAATCCCAGACAAAGGGGGAAATTTGACAATCAGCAGATGATGATAATTATAAGGAAATCTTACTGTTACTGTCCTGGTGCAGGTTTTGTCCATTTTCGGGTCCTGTATAAATGCAAGCATATTGCCTCTTGAGCTCTCTGGAATGCACTGTCTCATACCGGTCAATGATTTCAACAACCTGAAAGTGAAAACTACATATTTACAAGCAAGACATTGACTCATTTACTTTATAGTGGACATGAATAACTTTCAAGCTTGTCATGGATCCCTAAAATATCACCCATTTTGACTTGGGCCATCCATAGAAAGCATATTGAAAAGATCAGTGGCATAATCAACCTTTGGAGGTGGGATATTGGGTGTAGGTTGCACTTTCTGTGTTGAATCAGCCTGCACCAAGACCGGCTCTACTTTTGAATTACAAGAAACCTGTTTTGTCAGCTCAACTTAGGCATGCTAACAAGTTAGTGAAATCCCATTTTACCATGCACAATTCAGGAAAACACAAAGCTTTAGTTGATGCACAAGAAATCTCGTATTGCTAAGTGAAAGACATCCAATAAGACCAAGGTGTTTAGACCACAAACAAACAGATGTTATGTAGAAGATGGGTGCTAAGGTGATTCGCAGCACGTATGATGGATCCAGGCTATTCATGAACTAGAGCCCTCCAAAAGATTTTTGTCATAATTTGGAGGCAGTTCTGCTTCCCAGTAGCTATTTGACTTCTCATTTCCCATTGCTGCATACAACAAAAAGAGTAAGACCAATGTTAAAATCAATATAAAGAAGGCTAAGAAGCTGTCCTCATTGGTAGGCAGATTTGAGGCAATTAAAAAGCTCATAAGAAATGTAACCCTGAGAAGTGTTCTGCATGCTTAGTTTGAATAAATGCAACCTGTTCTGGAAGCCATGTGTCGAGTGTATCAGATCGTACCTGCAACACATAGCCAATACTTTCAGTCAGAGCAGAAGGCAAACAATAACTAGGAAGATTATCTGAAGTCTGTGTCACGTAATTAAAACACCATGTCTACTACAATATTGAATCTAACTGTTGTAGAACACCTTGGCAAGTTTCCAGCCAGCAAAAGCAAACACCTTATGTCTACTGCAACAAGTTCTGTTTGACTGATCCAAACCACCACCCCCGCTGCAATCTGTCAGATTTTTCGAGGAAATGGCATATTTTCATTTTCAGACCTAGCAGGGATACAAAGCTAACCAATAAATAACCTTTCATGTGATTCTAGAACCTTTCATGCAACGAAACTGGGCTTAATCTACAGTAAACCTGCCATTAGAAGCTTATAAACAGGTTGAATGGCAAATAAACGTCATAGTTGGCTTTAGGAAGATTTCAACAATGAGTATATTGTCCCATTGCTTTCTATCGTGCAATCCACTTGAACTTTGGATCTGCCTCATTTTTGCACCCATGCCTTAAAATGTTTGGAAAATTGGAAGGACAGTGTGAATATATCACATACATCACGGTGGGCCCAACAGAACTTGGGGACTCAACACCCCACCCACACACCAAGGAATCTTTTTGCACTTGTTCGATGTCCCGTACAGTACAATACGGAAGCGGCTTGGCTGGTGTACCACACACTATGGCCAGCTATATAGCTGGTGTATGGTACATCAGTGATATACACCAACTATCACCGATGTGTTTGGCACATCGGCGATATACATTTCTCAATTGTTTTCTTTTTACTGTTAGCCATCTTGCTAGTCTCCAAGCACTCCACAAATGCCTGATATACATTAACCAATGTGACGTGGTCTCCCTCTAGGCTGGAAAAAACACTTCCTCCCTGCTCTTGCTTGATCTCGAGGGAAAGTGGCTATCACCAATTAAAAACTATCTACTTGTAGTAAACTCAAAACCTATAACAGTTTCAGAAAATGGAAGAAAAGGATACGACTCACCATATGCGAGAAAATCTGCCAGCCTGCAAATCCGCCAGCCCGAATGTACCTCTAAGATTGTAAGGCCATACGCCAACATATGCAAGCAAATCTGCCAGCCTGCAAGTAAAAATAAACTCAAAAATTATAACAGCTTTAAAAAATGGGAAAAAAAAATGATAAAACTCACTTTGAAGCCCTTCTCCCTCCTCCTTTACCCGGGCTTGGGACTGGCAATGCAAGGAGTTGCATTGGCGGAGTTAAAAAAGGGATTAAGCTCCATTTGGTTTAAGATAAATTTACATTCATAAATACCAATGTGATGACCAAATGGAGCCTAAGACTATAAATATATTCAAATATATAGTGCAAAATTCATGCAGACTATAAATATCGATGAACTACAGAGTACCAGAAAAAAAAAAAAAAAAAAAAAAAGCCAAACGTCATACAGAGTAACTAGAAAAAACATGCAGACTAGCAATATGTTGAACCATAGAGTACCAAAATAGTTCAGGATTTAAAAAGGAACAAGCCAAATATCATGACATTTCTTGATTGTACTTCCATTTTATAGCTGAGACTGTTACATGAGAGTAAAATGTTCGCCTATTAGTTTTACCTCCAATTCCTGATTGCTGGTTTTTTTTTGGCTATTTTTTTATCGTCTTATATATCCTTATTTATTAAATTCAGCAAGGACCCACTTCAGTATATGTGTGTCATGGTAGAGCATGGAATTAAATTCTCAAAAGTTTTAAACTTTTAATTTATTTTCCTCTTTGCAAGTTCTGATGAACCTAACAAATGAGAATCCTGATGGCTGTCAGCAAATTGCTGATTACGGAGGACTGGACACAATGGCTGCCTTGATCATTGGTCACTTCCCATTGTTTGGCACATGCCTATCTACAAATAATCAAATGAAAGAGAGCAACTCATTCTCTAAAATTGAAAGCAATGATCCTGATAATCAGAATGGCAAACATCTCACAGATCAAGAACTTTTGTTGTGTTTGCTGCTGGTTCATGCCCTCTGAGTGGTGCTTTTTTAAATACTTTTGGTTGAAGGCTTCAGCACCATCAGGGTACTTCTCCTTGACATAGTTCTCCAGGCATTTGAGGTAAGAGAAATCTGCTCTAAAACCATTTGTGGAGACAACAAAAAAGCACCTGGTACCTTGGTATTTGTCGTGCTTACCATCCATGACATAGTCAATCTTTTCACCCATTTTTTTTCACTTTGTTAGGATGGTGCTAAAAAACATTATCAAGTACCCAAGACTGATCTTCATCCGATAGCCGATCACCATCATTGTAGCTGGAATTATGTAGAATTCGTTTTGTCGACAGCGAAATTGGTTCAACATCATTAAGAATTTTCTCTTCCTCACATGTGAATAGATCCAAGCGTCTTCCAGTGGTAGTGAGAATCCCATTAGCATTCTGACCATCAGGCCCCACAGGTGCAAGTGACTAGGTAGAACGGCTTCTCTGGTTTCTTCGATCACCCGCACTCGAAGAACCCCATACAAGAGCTCTGGTTGGTCGATATGACCAATCGTGTGCTCTATTTTCTTTCCAACTGTTGTCATCTGAAGACTTCTCAATAGGGGAAGAACTCCAAACAGGAGATCTTGTTGGTTGATTCAACTCATCTTGTCCTCTGTCTTCATTCCAACCACAATTGTCTGAAGATCTCTCCGTATGGGTACCATTTGGGCTCTGAATACCCCAGATAGAATTAGATTGATCGTGTATCTTGTCCTTATCCTAAACATGTGGTTTGGCAGATGAATCATTTGGTTAGTTCCAACAATTTACATCTTGGGATTTAGCATCTTCAACCCTCTCATTTCCTGCATCATTTGATTTCCAACCTCCCCAGGGAGTAGATTGATCAGATTGAATGGGCTGCTTCTTTTGCACTTCCGTTCTATTCCAAGAATTAAATCCAGGACACTCCTCTGTTGTTGGTCTTTTAGATTCACTTGCCTGTGTTTCCTTTTTATTACTATTCCAGCCACCCCATGCATTAGACTAATCTGACTGTGTCTGGTGCTTTTTCGCATCTCCCATACTATTACTGTCCCAGCCACCATGAGCATTAGGCTGATCTGCTTACGTCTGGTGCATCTTTTCCGCATCTCCCACACTATTACCGCCCCAGCCACCCCAGGCATTAGATTGATCTGATTGTGTATGGTGCTTCTTTTTCGCATCTCCGATACTAGGTTATCACTGAAATTGTCTTTCAGGGTAAGCTTGATTTCAAGAAGTTTTTCTTGAACTCTATTTTTAGTGGGTTGAATATTATATATCTCACCATGTTCAGCTGGTGCGTAATGAACGCACTGGTGCTGAAGCCAAGGAAAGTCTATGGATAGACTTGGCTGTGGACCGGAAAGTAAGAAAATAATGTTATTCCCAATAGTAATGGTACTATTAGAAATTACCATTGTATGTCTACTTTGGTCAGTCTAGAAATTGTTGCCGATAATAACATCGTGCTTCATGACATTATGTTGCCAAAAATCATACAAGTATTCCTTGTTTCCAAGGTGAAACTTTATGTTTTGGGCAAACATAGATGTTTGACTTCAAGCATCAGCAAGTTCCTGTACAAATAGGTGAAACTAATGAAGTCAATTACAAGCTAAACACCCGAGATGGTCTTATCATAAGACTATTAAGGCCAAATAGCTTAAGAGCTGGACCTTCAAGAAGATTCTAGCAAGATCTTTTCGATGAAGATTTAAGTAATCCAAATCGAGAAGAAGAATGAAGCAATCTCATCATTCGAGAATGCAAGAATTACAGTTACCCTTAGATGAAGATTTAAGGATAATAAAATCCAAACTTGAAAAAGATTGGGAAACATGTGACCATATAACTCAGCTATTAACACAGCAATTGCATATGTCACTAGTGTGCTAGAATATCCATTAGATTATGGATATGAAATACCTAGCATTGAAGATTCAATTGAATCAATTGAAGTTGAACTACCAGTTCCCAGTCAAAAAACTGAAGAACAAATGGTTGAAGTAATAACATATCATGGTCGACACCCTCTAAGAAACAGTTATAACAAAAGGAGACAACCAGCCAAAGTGTTTGATAGCTATAGCAATAGTTATCGAAAAGAAAAACTTTGGGAAAGAAGAATGAAATCTCATCAAGATCATGAGCCCAACATAGGCAATATTGATCAAGAGATAAGACTAAATTCAGTTTAGACTAAACCAGTCAATGACAAATGAGTCTATCTTACATGCAACAAGCTAGCCACTGCAGTAGCAGAAATTTCTGCTTGGGAAAATGCAATGGACATAGCAATTGTTTCGCATTACAATTTACATCTGTAGCAGTAACTCACAGTTTTAACTATTTTTAAGTGAGGTTCGGCACATTTTTGAGCCTGCACAGATTTTTCTGATGCCTGAAATAATTTCACAATTCCAAAAGGTCATTTCATGCAACCTCCAAAAAATAAGATGATCCTGTGAAATACCAGAAAACTAGAATGATAAGAACAAGAAATTACCCTGAATGAATTCAAACAATCAATTTCAACTAAAGAATGTGAGATATAATGGGTATAAGTGACATCATATTTCCAGGAAGTTCACAAATCCGACACCACTCAGCAAACAGACGAGAAACCAAATGCAAAATCAGTACAATTTAAAGTTCAATAATACGACATATCATATGCCTCAAGCAAGCAAGCTTCCATCATAGGACCAAATGATGGCAGCTTACCTGTAGAGGGTGGTTTAACTAGAAAATAATGCCTTTTGTTGTCTTGATGTTTGGTATATAATTTGAGGGTCATAGTCAAATACATCACATTCAAAACTCAGTGAAGATGTCTCAACAATCCTTTGACTGAAATAGTAACATGGTTCATCAAAGTCCGTAAGTCCCCTGCAATACGTGCAACTGGGTGACATCTATTTCTTTGCTTACAAGTAGCTTTTTAATTCCAGCAGCACCCAAAGTAACTGCAGAGACAAATGATGGTTTTCCAAATCCATACCAGCCACAATAGACCATCACTTGGTTTAAGAACTCCTTGACCAGTGTGGAAGGTCTACAGAAATACTGTCTACAAAAATAGATGCATTGAATCAGCAAAATAATTTCACAAAAAACATAAATCTGAATTTTTCGTATTATCTAAAATCTGCCCAATCTATTCACATTCCACAGGGAGCACTGCAGCACTGCAACTTAACAATGGGCCGCATATTGGATGGCATATATAAAACACAATGGAATAATCTAAATAAATCCAAGACATAACTACCACCAAACTAAGATAGAAGCAACAGACAAAATTATAGAAACGAAAAAACAAAAAATCACTTCATTTCAAACAGATTCCCAAAAAATGCAGGCTATTTTTTACACACTAGTCAGGGCTCTCTCTCTCTCTCTCTCTCTCTCTCTCTATTTGTATCAATCTGCAGAGGAAAAATGTAGGCCAAAGGCCATCTGCAGAGAACCAGTTGGTCAGGGCTCTCTCTCTCTCTCTCTCTCTCTCTCTCTCTCTCTCTGTATCAATCTATTTTTTACACACTGGAGAGGCTAATGCAGGCTGCGGAAATCACTCTGCCTGCAATTTAAGCCCCATCATATTGCAGCTGGTGCCATCTTCCTTGCTGCTAAGTTTCTGAAAGTGAAGCTTCCACCTGATGGCAAGAAGGTCTGGTGGCAAGAATTTGATGTTAAGTTTCAGAACAAGAGATGTTGTTTCTCAAGTTGAGAGCTTGTTTGAAATAAGTTTCCTTGAATAATTAAGTTTCAACTGAGATGCCCAAACTGAAACCAATGCAAAATCCTCTGTACTGAACCAACTCGACCCAAATACACATGATTATTCCAAATCCAACCTTTTTCCTAAACAAACCTGATTTCAAGTTGCGTATGCATTTTCTAACCCAAATGTGAGCCAAGGGCCTTGGAACCTATCTTTTTTTTTTGGAAGAATGGGCTACAAAAATTTATTTCTAAAAGAATTAATCATAGCCAAGTTTTACGGTGTAATGGGAACAGAAGTCACTTACCCATGAATTATGCAAACTTCCATCATAAAATATAAAGATTATATTTGACATTAATCAGCAATGGCTAGACATACAACTAATCATTAACCATGGGATTGAAGAAAGGGATTCTATCACAGTAGTTGGAATTGAGCAAGGTATGCCATTTTCGGGAAAGACAGTGAGCCCACAACACATTTTCAATTATAAAGTCTTAAAAGAAAGAGTAAAGAACCATATCAGAAAAATATTGAAAGCTTCGTGTTTGTTTTCCATCACCATAAATTTTCAAAGGCTGTTTACGGAGGGCCTGTAACACATATCTCGGCATGATTAAAACACTGACATCTTTGTAACAAAAATGTAGTTGCAATGGCTACAACATTTCCCATCTACAGATTAAGAAGAAAAAAAAAAAGGAACAAAGAAAAAGAAAAGGAGAAAAAAAAAAGTAGAAGAAAGAAGATCATAAATGTATAAAACAGAGATCGGACTTTCCTCAAAAAAAGGATAAAACGTGAGCAAGCATTCTGGGTATTCAAAACAAGATAAGTTGGAGATCATTTACAGTACCGACACATTGCCTAAGCAACCCTGCCTGAGGAAATGTCACTGAAATAGAAAGTAAAATATGGATCAGTGAGTGAGATGACAAAGAACAATTTAAGCACCTACCCCAAAACCTGGAGGTGGAAGTGCATACAGACCCCTAACAGCGAAACTTCAAAGCATGAAAGGATACAAAGCATCATACCGCTACAATTGAAGGGCAAACAATAAGTGTTTTCCTATATATATATATATATATATATATATATATATATATATATATATATATATATATATATATATATATATACATACATACATACATATCTATCTGTCTTGCACACACCATTGCTCTAATTCACCTAACCCAAATTTCACATATTCTCCATTGGTAAAGGTGCAATAGTCATGACGCAAGAGAAGGTTGTAGTAACATTATATAGTTCTCCAATATCAACAACTTGCGGACACTCTCTTGAAGCCGAGCATCCAAACGAAATGCCCATGATGCTTAGAAATCTCATTAGGACCAACAAGCTTTACAGAGAAAAAAAAAAAAAAAAAAAAAAAGGAAGAAGAACGATAAAGAAAAGAAAAAGAAAATCTATAAAATTCTCATATTTTTTTCATCAAAAGAAGAACAACCCAACATTTGATTCTGTGACTGAAACTACAAATGAGAAATATGAAATATACCCATTAAAAGAAGAACAACCCAACATCAGTTCGCAGTGTCATCACTATACAATGAGGAGAGAACCATCTTCTTTTCAACCAAAATGCAAAGGATTAAAGAGCATATACTGACTTCTGTTTATGGTCATGTTCTTCATGATCATGGTGATGATGATGAGAATAAACAGATGCCCATTTAAGAAATTCATGTATTTGACAATGTTCAATAAAAAAATCTCTGATTTTAAAAAGTTATGAGCAAGATTTCTTGAAGAACATGTATAAGCTCTTCATCTTGATAGACTATATTGTCATCGAATTTTAGCTCAATGTTGAAGCCCTGGTTTTTGGTACATGGTGGGTTTCTTCGATGAGGGCCCAAAAACTGCAATCGCATTTGGATACAATTTTGAATTCAATTGCAATTACTGGTCTAGTAAATCAGGGAAAAGAAACAAAAAATAAAACCCAAATTGGCATTTTTCTTCAATTAGGACCCAAAAAGCACAATGGCGTTACTTATCAAATTAGGCATAAAAGAAACGTAACTGCAATATGAGGGCAACCTCTTTTTTTATATAATTAATTTCATCTTTGATTAAACTGAAATTTCACATCCAAATAGGGCATGAGCAACTTACAAATTTCAAATTATGTTGATGATATGCTGGTGCAAGTGGGGCTTGCTCTGAGCACTCAAAAACCCAAAATCTGTTAAACAGGTAGCCAATTTTGGGGAGCTAATTACCAAAGCATTACCAACTCTTTCACGTATAGACTGCGGAGTTTGAACATGCAAGCTTTTATCAACAAATATACAGCATTTTCCTGCTAGAATCTGGCAATTGCATAGATATTGTTAAACCCTAGTCAAGATCAAATACATGAAGTACATTAGAAAAAAAAATCAACCGAAGGAGAAAATGAAAATGGCTGACCGTTGTATAAGTGGTGATGGACAGCTTCACTGTCCTTGTAGACAAGATTCTTTTTACAAATCACTCTTCAACTACAAAACATGCATGGATTCACATATGGGAACGAAATGTAACTAAACCAACTCAAAATGATGTGCATTTTCAGATGAACCATTCTTCATCCACATAACCATCTCTAGTACGCGGATTCCATTTTTAAAAAGGAAAACATATAAAACACTAACCCTAGAAACAAATAAAGGAGAAAAAAAAATCAAATACCTAGCCCGACCCAAATTTGCTCAACATGAACCCAACCAAAATTCAAATCAGGTTGACATTTTCCAACTCGAGGAACTTGACAACCTGACCCAAACTCAGGTTGGGTCTTTAGGTTTGGGTCAAGAAAGAGCCTTTGTAGCATTGTAACAGTTGGATTTAATTTAAACAATGGTTGCTTAGAAAACACGTGAAACATTACATATGTTCAATGATTAGAGTTGTTAAAGTTGATTTAGTAATTAGATTCAAACCTCAATAACTATACTATGGATTCTGAATCCAGGGTGCCTAGCACAACATGAGGATTTCAAATCTAGGATGCCTAACACAATAGGAGGATTTCAAATCCAAGGTGCACATCTCAAGAGCTGAATTTTCTCAATTTATCCATCACAAAGCAAAATGCCCTGATAGATTAACTCATATATAAGCTAATATAGATAAGAATTGAAAACAACATTAACTGTTAACCGTGTGATGGAATTGATGACGAAGCACAATCATCTGAAAAAGGAGGGCAAAGAAAAATGTTGTAATAAGCTTAGAGCTTACCTGGAGTAACATGGAGGCCTTTGCACAGAGAATGCCTTCAGGCAGTGGGAGAGCATTTGCATTAGTGACATGGGTGCCCATATTCTTGGTTGAATTAATTGCAATTATTACATCTTGACTCCGTCTGAATCCAACACTGACCAGCCATCATCATGGAATCCATTGATGGCATCATTGAAACCCCTGTCAAAGTTTAAAAAAAAAAAAAGAAACTCAAGGTGCGTACACATAATAGAAAATAGAAATATATTGATAACAAGAAAAAACCAAAACAACTTTGTTTCCAATAGAATCAAGCTAGAAAACCTAACTGTACAAATAGATGAATAGATTTAGAAACATACATGCTTCAACAACCCAGGTATGATTCTACAGATGGAGAAAGGATCTAAGTGAGTCCAAAAGCATGAAAACTAGATCAGACATCAATCAATCACCAAAAACATGCAAAATTACACAATCTAGGTTAAAAAAGAGAACAAAAACCATCCAGCATCCAAGATTGAGAGAGACGGGTGAGATCCGATACCAATAGTGGGAATGGTGATGTCGATCTCTCCAAGCTTAAGCTTGTAAAAGATGGTTGTTTTACCGGCGGCATCAAGATCGACCATCAAAATCCTCATCTCCTTCTTTGCGAACAAACGGCTGAACAACTTCGTAAACGTGAGCCCCATTTCACCTAAAATCCAAATCTAAAAAAAGCAAAATATAGAGATGATCAAATCAAACAAAAGGAAAGAAAGAGATGGAAGACAGAATATCAGATCTGATTAGATCACTATAAATAAGAAGAAAATGAGAGAGAGAGAGAGAGAGAGAGAGAGAGAGAGAGAGAGAGAGAGAGATTAGAAAAGGGAGAGGGAGATTGAAGGGAGAGAGAGGGACGTGAGAGAGAGAGAGACGTGAGAGAGAGAGAGAAGGAGAGAGAGGGACGTGAGAGGGAAGCAGGAGATTGAGAAACAGAGAGAGAAAAGGAGGGGGAGAATGGGGGTTTTTCCAAGGTGTGGAGGGAAATGAAACATTCCGTGAGAGGGGGAAAATAAAAAGGCAGCGCGGATTCTGCATTTTTATCTGCTATGGTCCTGCTACGGTTTTAGACCGTAGCTAAAAGCCCTCTGGACCGTAGCCGTTACACCATCCTTTGTAGCCTCTCCGCGTTCGCACGTTTGACGGTGCTGGACGGACGGTCTTGTTGAAAGCTTTGTGGGGTCCATCGTGATGCATTTGATATATCCACTCCGTCCATTAATTTTGTGATTTTTTTTGTAGGGAATAACCCAAACATCTAGGCAAATTGAAGGTTCAATTGAACCACACCATTAATCAATGGTAGGTATTAATCTCCACTATTTCCTACCGTGTGGTCCACTTGAGCATTCGATCTACTTCATTTTTTGGACTCTTGCCCTAACATTCTCTTTCAAAACGGATAGACGTATTAGATGAAGCACACACATTTTAATGAGCCTCGTAGAGTCCCTTATGGGGCTATCCCAAGCTAATTGAAGGATTAAAAGTGTTACTTTTTAGCTACGGTTTGGGGATCTTTTAGCTCGAGTTTTAAGCCGTAGCAAACTAGCTACGGTCTATATCCGTAGCCAAAAGCCAATATAGTCTGTAGCCTTTAGTCATTTTTTGGTAGTGCCTGTACTCCCTGTCTCTATCTCTCTACCTCCACGTCCAGCCCCAAGCCGAGATGATCCCTAAGCTCTCTCTTTTCTTTCCTTTCATAGCTTGTTAGGGGTGGTGGAGAGGCCTGGCTGGAGTCGGTTGCAGAAGTCGGTGATGTTGCGTGGCTTTTACGTAGCCAGTTATGTAGCCACGAATGCAAGTCACAGAATCTTTGGAAACTGACTTGCGTCCGATCGAAAATGTGATGGTTGATGGCTCTAGATATCTAATTTGACTTCATGAACAGGATCAGGACCCCCCTCTTCATCTTCTGGACGAATCGGATCATCGATTTGATCATCTCCTTGATCGCACAGTGGCCCACTGCGGCTAGTTTTTGCGAATGTAGAGCCTGCGCACGGTCCTTGCGCTGTAAAGATCGGTGGGCCCATGATCTGCATCAGCGGTGAAATCCAGTCCATCCACTGGATTCAGCTCGAAAAAACTAATCAATCATGGTCAAGTTTGGATTGGATTTGGTGTGGCCCACAAAGTTTCCTTTACACCGTCAGTCTTCCGTATGGGCGATTAAAATCCAATCTTCGCTGTCATTTGAAATACTGCCACCTAGGCAATGGTAATATGGGCCATGTTGGTCTAATGGACGGTCCAGATTGGACCTTTGAATCATGATGGTGGCCCACAACAGAGGACCGCAAGTCCTTGTTCATTTTTTGTTTTGAATTGGAGCCAGCGTCGAGTCAGCATAAGCTGACCGGCTTTGGCTTTTTCAGTACATGGCAAGTGTACACCTACTGTGTACATCATCCTCATCAAGTGGGGTCCACCTTGATGTGTTGAGAAATTCGCTCCATCCATCTGTTCTATCATATCATTTTAGGCGTTGAGTCTAAAATTGAGGCAAATCCAGAGATCATGTGGGCCCCAAATCAGAAATTCATGGGCTTATCTGTCCGTTAGGCCACTTCCACAAGGATCCAATGGCTGATTTTTTACGTGTACAATTAATTTATGGTCCCAGGCCATTTATGAAGTTGCTAGCTGAACGGATGGTGGAAACCCTGTGATCTTACATTTTGGATGTCTTTCAAGCCACTTAAGCTTCAATTTCTCGGTTTTCTTGGATCTCTAGCGTTGATCTTGGTCCCCTGGAGTTAGTCCCTTACCTTGGTATCATCAGAGCGTTAATTCTATGCTTTTAGCACCCTTTTTCAGTCCAAGCCTGTAAATTCACCTTGCAGTATAAACACGATTAAAATAGGCCATTAATCAGTATCATGTTCATAAATCCAGGCAATAACTGGGTCTGATATGCCATATTTGACCCTCAACATCGTGCCCCGCTCACTCATGTGGCTTAAGCATGCATGCCACATATGTGTAGACTTAGAATCCACTACAGATGTGCACCTCCACCAGATGAAGTACTCTTGATTAACCTGTAAAAGTTTCCATTCATATGTGCCTTCATGACTATGAGTGCCCCCTTTGAAACTTTAAGAACACGATCGAACCCGATGAACTTTCACCCTAGTGCCTCGAGTGCACCTAAAGATGTCAGGCTCTTCCTTAAATCAGGAACATGCCTCACTTTGGTCAATATATGCTCAATGCCATCAAATATCATAATGTGTACTGATCCAACACCAACCACTTTACAGGCATTATCATTACCCATAAACACTTGGCCACCATCACACTCCTTGTAACTCGATGAGAGGCATGTAGTATGAAGCCCCCATATCTAAAATATATTTTGTGTCAAAGTACTCAGATTTTGATGCAATTAGCACATCACTACCATTCGTCTCCTCACTAGATTCCGCAATGTGGGCCTCCTTGGAAGAACTCTCTGAATTCTCCTTTCTTGAATTTTAATTCTTATAATCCTTTTTCATGTGCCCGGTCATGCCATAATTCCAGCACTTCAACCTGCATTTTTCCTTTCCCTTAGATTTGGATCTCGATCGTGAATATCCACTGTCCCGTTCAGAATTTCTCCCCCTTGTAACCAGTTCATCTGTAGAAATGAAATTGCGGTAGAACCGCTATAGTAAAAGTATGAAAGTATGTCCAAGTGTCCTAAGGAGGGTGAATAGGACTTTTCAAAAATTATTTTCCTATAACAACAAACAATGCCTAACTTTAATTAAAATGAGTAAGGCAAAGTAACTCTATGGCTTTCAAGCCAATAAATGGTCCAAACATATATGCTACACAAGATTTACATGCAAGGAGACAATCTTATACGGATAGTGTATGTGATAGTGTTGAGGGTCGAATATTGCATATTAGACTCCAGTTATTGCCTAGATTTACGAACATGACACTGCTTAACGACTTATTTTAATCGTGTTTGTGATGAAAGGTGAATCTAGGAGCGTGGACTGGAAAGGATGCTAAAAGCATGGATTTAACGCTTAAACATCACCAAGACCTTGGACGGGACTCTATGGGACCAAGATCAAGGATGTACACGCCGGAGATCAGAGAAATTCCAGCCACTCACCTTAAACAGGCTTGAAAGACGTTCAGAATGCAAGATCACAAGGTCCCCACCATCCGCTCGGTTCGAAACTTCATACATGTACTGAGGACCATAAATAAATCGTACACGTCAAATTTCAGTAGTTAGATACCTGTTTAAGTGGTCCAACTGTCATATCAAACCATGAATTACTGATCTGAGGCCCAACTGATATTCGGATATGCTTCAAACTCGGGCTCTATCCAATAGATGATATGGGAAAAGATATGGATGGAACGGATTTTTCACGACCATCATGATGTGGCCCATGAGCATCATGTGTATAGAGAGTGTACGTACACTTAACGTGCACCGGATGAGGAAACCCGGTCAAAGTCGGTGTTGACCGACTTCTTACGCAAAAACGGTAACTGTCGTTATAGCGACAATTTGCAACAGCCGTCGGTTGATATTGTGGGCCCCACCCATTGTCCACATGGACAATCCAAACCATCCATCAGATTCGTAGAAGCCTAATCACCAAGTCCTAGGTGAAGATTTTGAAGAAAACAAGGAAGATGGGATCGATTTCGTCAAAAAGGAAGACAGACGGTGGAATGAAATCATCCATGGGCCACCAAGAAGCTGATCCGAAATAGGTCATGTCCGACCGATTTTTCGAGAGGAAGCTAATGAACATACTAGATCTTCAAGAAAATGATTATAATTGGCCCCGCCGAGAGTCCAGCGCGATCCGTTTACAGGCTCTGTTTACGCACCGCGAAAAGCCCGACCGATGCGGCCCACTTTGCAAGCATGGACAGAGTCGGTCCGTCCATCTGGACCGTCCAAATTGTTCCCAGGGGACCACTGATCAAGCCCAAGGATACTTACTGGATCGGATCTTGCATCAGGCCCTATTTTTGCTGCGAAAAGAGGAGCTCCCCGCCTGCGGTTTACTGGCTGCGCACGCCACAACTACGTAAATAGCTGTCCACAGCTACGTAAACAGCTCTCCAAACCGGCAGCTCTCCACCGCCCTAGGAGGCTTTAAGAGAACGAAAATCCAAGTTTGAAAAGGGGGCCTGGAGACGTGGGAAGCTGGGAGCTTGGACGTGGAGCACAGGGAGAGAGAGAAAGAGTTTGAATTTATTTTATTTTATTTCTTTTTCTATTTTTTTTCTATGAATTTCATGGAGTCTACTTTATCCATGTTAGGCTAAACCTCTTAGCTAGGGCTAAGAAGTGAAGCTTGTAGTGTGATGGGAGGGGTTTTATGGCTTTGATTTATATTATTTGATATACGTTGATTATAGTTTGATTTAAGGGAATGTTTTTAGTTTTTAATGGTCTTTTGTGACTAAAATTACAATGGGTCTGCGATGGCTTTAAGCATGTTCCTTTCCTTTTTATGATTATGACGTCAGGAAGGCCTATTGTTCACCATCGCCTCCTGGGCATGGTCGGATGACGGTACCTTTCTTAACCTTCATAAACATGTTGATTAGTTGGTAATTAGTTTAATTATGTTGTTTACTTTGTCTCATGGGCATGGTTTGGTGATGGAATCCATTCTAATTCATATTCCTTTCATCTCTTGAAAACTATATCAAAGGACGTTCAGTTGATTTTCATGAATCAAGTGTAGTTCTCCCTGATCTCTACAAGTGGATCCTCTGAATCCCTAGTTTCCTCCCTCTGAATCCCTAGTTTCCTACCTTTGAATTTTATAGTTTTAGATTAATTAACTTCATCATTATCTTCATACTCACTTGATTTAGATTTCGTCTTAATCTGATTCTAGTTTTAGTTAGCTTCAGATTACGTACAGGTTTCAGTCCCTGTGGATTCGACCTCGGTCTCACCGAGTTACCACTACATCACAACCCTATACTTGGGGAGTGAACAAATAGTGTGTGGGATGTGATTCCTATCAATACTTATGCATTCACTAAATCATGCATCATAATAATCATTTCATAGACATAAGCGTAATTAGAGTAATGCACAAAAAATAATCTCAAACACAATCATGTATAGTGGTTCGGCTACTTGCCTACTCCACGCCCGGCAGACGCACTCTCTCCTAGAGTGTACCAGATTTTACTATCCAATAGTTTTAAATCGGGTTAACCATGAACCTTCATAACCTACACAAGGTTAACTAAGGGACCTACACAAGATTACCTTAGGTGCCTACACAAGGCGACGATTCCTACATAAGGACACAACTAGGAGCCTATACAAGGCAACCTATGCCTACATAGGGCAATGCCTACACAAGGAAATACATCCTTCACAAGGACAACACGTCCTACACAAGGACAACATATTCTCCCGTCGGAGGCCTACAAAGAGGTCTTAGTGTGTTTGTCACTTAAACTCTGAATCTCAATCCTACACAAGAAAAGAGCTTCAAACTCAATGGACTCCTTATACTTACAAATAAGTGAGTGACTCCCTTTCTCGCACAATCTGAAGATGATCTTCAATGTTGATGAAGAATCTTCAGCTCTTTTGAACCGCAACTGCTTCTGATGCTTTGAGCAATGCTCCGAGGTTGTGAGGTTTAGGGTTTTGTTGTTCTTCTCTATTTAGATGATGTGATTTAAACACATAGAGAAGATTCCCATGAGCTATGTATTCAAGAGTTCCAACACAAGGATTTGCATATGATAAGTGCAAGTTGAAAACTCATTGAATGCTAGAGTTCATAATTCAATCCAAGCAATGAAGATGTTGAGTAAATGCTTATGCCAAAGATTGAATGGTGAACTCTAATGGGAAATAGGGAATGAGGAAGAAGGTATTAACTCTTGAAGCAGCTCTCTCAAACTCTCTTAGATTCTAGCTCATTATATAAGAAGCCAATCATGTGTATTTATAAAGTTGAAATCCCAACAGTCAAAAAATGGGCAGAAATCTGACATTATCGATGACATCGAAGGGTATTCAATGTCATTGAAATTTGAATTTCGATGTCATCAAACCTTCTTCGATTGTATCAATTTCCTACATAAGATATTCAATTGGGTGTAGGACAAATTTTGTTCGATCTCATTGAGCATCCTTCGATGTCATCGACATGCACTTCAATGCCATCTAAGGATGTCTCAATGCCATCGGGATTCCTCTTTGAAAAATACACAAAGGTTGCTGGACAGTCTTGTCCCTTGTTCAATGTCATTAATCAAACCTTCGATTCATCGAGATTTAAATTTCGATGAAATCGAAAAGTCTTCAATGTGCTCGAAGAAAATTAGATTTTGCTTCAAAGTTTGCTGGACAAACTAGAGTTAGTTTCAATGTATTCGAGTAGTCATCGATGTCATCGATAACTTACTCTCGATGTCATTGAAAAGGATTCGATTACATCAAGGAGCACTTAAAGTATATTTGAATTTTCAGAAGAAGTAAGCCCAAGGTCGATGTAATCGAAATGCGTTCGATGTCATTGAAACATACGTTTCGATGTCATCGAACAGCATTCGATGCAATCGACAATTCCCAGCATTTTTTTATTTTGTTGTTGGACAATATGGACATGTATTTGATGCAATCGAACGATGTTTGATGGCATCGAAGATGTCCTCGATTGTAGCTCGATGCAATCGACAGGGCATATGATTAACCTGTTTGTTTCATTCTTCCTTCAATACTCAAAGTACAAACAACTTAAACTTACCAAAAGATTTTTGAAGTAGTTTTTAGGGTAAGTTAGGTTCTTATGGGGCCATATACCTATTAGGGCTTATTTTGATTGATGAGGCTTAGTTTACCTGTTAAGAACGATCACATGCCTTCATTTTTTATGAGTCTTGAGCTTGATGTCTTTAACTTAGGGCTCACTTGACTGACAGACTCAACACTCACGTATATTGACAAACAAGGACACTTTCAAGAAGTACCCACTCACTGTTTTTCTTTCTCATCGCCTTCGACTAAAAGGCTGAGATAACGGTCTCAACACTAATGGTCGTTCTACCGGTGCATAAAGAGTCTTTAAACGACACATACGATGTCAGAAGAGAGTTCAACATTATACACGCGTAATCTTTATCTTTCATTGTCTCCTCCACATCTAACAACTTGTAAAATGACCTATTGAAGTTACTGATGTGGGCCTCAACATCAGGCCCCTCCGCCATCTTCAAATTGAACAATTGTAGCTTCAAGTACAAGCGATTCTCAAGAGGCTTCTTCACAGAGATGTTCTCTAGTTTTGCCCAAGTAATTGCTACAGTTTTCTCTCTCATAACATTATATAGGATCTCATCCGTTAAACACAATTGGATAGATATATTGGCTTTCTTATCTATCTTGTTCCATTCTTCTTCTGTGATAGATTCGGGTCACTTTTTAAGGAGAGTTTTATCTAATCCTTGTTGAACTAGGATGTCATTCATCTTAACTTTCCATAGTTCAAAGTTTGTTAGAACTTTATGTTAGATGCCATTAATACCTTACTTTCAAATTTGATCCACTTCCCAACATTCTCTCTGATACCACTTTTTGGGAACCGTGGAAGCACATAGAGTAGAATCAAGCAAAATACATGCAATCACACAAACAAGCCCAAACAAGAACAATACAAATTTTACATGGAAAAAACTTTACAGAAAATAACCACGACATAAAGTGATGAATAATGTACTATGAAAGAAGAAATTACAAGAGATAGTGTTCTTACTGATTCGAATAAGCCAAATCTCCTTCAAACCCTAGCTATGCCCTTGAACCCTTAGAAACGATTTCAAAAGCCTTAATACACCTTGATCTACCACTAATCACAATTACACTTGAAAGTTCTCAAGTGTTACCATGAAGTTTAACATAATATGTACATGTGTACGATACCAATTTAGCTATACTAATCTTACATCCATTCTCCAACATGAATTTGACCGTTGGAAATAATCTTCATCCATAAATCAAGTCATCTGACCCTTGATTTTTAAGACAGAATCATTGTATATCCAAGTATTCTCGCTTGTCCATCATAACCAACTGTTCAGTCAACTATTCACCATTAGGTAAACATATCTGACCGTCTGCTTGGAGTTTGGACCACCCGAGCATAGTAAACTAACAACTTAATCCAACATACACTCATACACGTATTGAATCGAGATTTTGATCTGTTCATCTTTTTCACCACCTATGAATATGCTTAACCCACCATTAGAACTACAATTTGAAGAACTTACACATGTAAAGAAGTCACTTGAACCTAACGGTATACCTGTTCTACTTCTTGATCACTCCAAAACCCACTCGTGTTCATCCATTTATGAAACTGATCGTATATCCACCTGCATATATAGTCAGAGTACCAACTATCAAGTTTTACTATTTTAACATGTCATCTAACCATCCATTATGTGGTTTGATATATGTACATTTCCTTAATTAATTTGGTGAATAACTCTTTATTCATAATAATTGAGATATAAGTTATTTTGTAAGAATTTCTTAGAAACGTGCCTATAACCATGTAGAACCATTAGATTTTTCAAAACTCTCAGATTAACAATAATTACGAAAATACCATTAACCTATACCCTTAAATTCTAGATCACATAGTTCTCATTATCCCTTTGAAGTGAAATTTTATAACATGCCTATGTGTCATAAATTAACCATACGTGTCAAATTTCAGCCATTAGATCATTGTAAAAGTGGCCCAATTGACAAATTAGCCCCTTAATCATTGATTTTGGTGTCCATCGAATGAGCAGAGCTTGTGAGTAGTCGTAGTAGGATATTTTTCTTCATATGAGCGACTTGGATTGCTCATCATATGGACCACGTGTGAAATATGAAGACCTCACTTTAGTAACTTTTTCTTAAGGTACATAATTATCCTTTTGAGCTTATCAACTCCTTATAAATCTGGATCTTTCGATTTAACAACTTCTTGTCGTCCATCTCAATTCAAATTTGGACTATAGTTTGGCCTCATATGACTACGAGGTTATACAAAATTTAGACTCCGATCTGTTATCCTACATCATTGAATGTTGAAGTCAATTCCTTTCTTCTGGCACAACAGGTGAAATTTCATATTTAGGCTTTTTCCGCCATCGATCAACCACCGAACTTTGTCCAATCATTTTCCTATCTTGATTACACACCTCCCCCAAAATTGGGTCCTAATCATTGTGTATCGTTTATTAAAATCAAGTTCGTTTTAACACCCATTAGGAGAACTCTCAAGATAAGCCTCCGATCAACTCCACATTCACAACCACGCCCTAAAGTTACCCTACGAAATCGATAAAGGGAGTGAATTTCCTGAGAAATCACCATAGTGGACCCCACATGTCCCTCACAATCGAACTGAAGCACACGAGTTTCTCGCGCCCAAGAGAACTTCCATCGAAACTCCTGGGCTCAGCAACTTTAGCAAGATCTAAGTCATTCGATCCTCATCTAGTGAGGATCCGACTCCAACACAAACTCCCGAAAAGTCTAGTGAATCCCCATAATGCTAGGATTTTTGAAATTATAGATTCAGTTATGAAACAGCGTTAAAAAAATGGCCTCTACACATTTTTGTTGGACCCATCAAAGGAGCGATCTGGACCCTCAATCTAACGACTCCCCAAGCCCCCTATGACAAATCCCACCCCTCAGGAAAAACCAGCTTGATGAGATCTAGGCTGAGGAATTGTTCACCATGGAAGAGGAGGTTTTCTTCCTCGAGAAAACACCAAACGTTAATCCTTGCGATTAACACCACTTGTGGATTAAACCACACAACTGACGGCCCATTTGAATGACAACCATTCCTAAATACAAGTGAGGAAGCAAACCCTCGATCAAGATCACAACTCGAGCCAAACGCAGAGCTGTTGTGTGTAAACGAACCAGCGCAAGGCGTTGTTGCAATGAAACAGGGACTCGTCCCTCTTGTGAGTTCATCCGAAAATTTATAAAAGGCCACATGTAGGAGGAAGAAAGTTGTCCAAAATTTTCATCTAACACTAAGAGAATAAGAGAGAGAAAGAGAGAGAGAGAGAGAGAGAGAGAGAGAGCAGCAATTACGGAGTGAGAGCTCATGTTCAGCTAGTGACTCACTAAGTCACGAGTGACGTCTAGATCAAACTTCTCGAGCAACCAAAGCTTAGTAAAAAAAAAACTATCTATCTTAAAACATATCTGTTAATCTGTAACATCCCAAAATTTCTATGATATGAGTCTAATCACTAGCATGAGATCCCAGATGTTAATTTCTTTTCTCCCTTTAATTAAACCTTTTAATTTATAACCAACGGCCATTCCTCATTCATAAGGTTGGGTATTCATGAGAATGAAAATTAAATAGTTTCATTATTTCATAAAAGTAAAATATAAGTTCAAAACTTCTAATGCTCTCACAATGGGAGCTTATTACATCAATCTGAAAAATACATGCAAATACATTGTTTTAATTACCTTTGGTAGCACCGAAATAACTTTCGGTAGTACCGAAATCGGGGAAGCATACCTATAATAGTCGGCCCGTCTAAAAGGCCCCTTTTGCCCTAAATCTTGTCGATTTCCCTTACCCTTCGGCTAAAAGTCTTCCTACCAAAATCACGTGGTTCCCAGGTATTTTCCTGCCATTTAAACATTTCATCTTAAGATCTCCTTCTTTTTCTTTCTCCATGTCATCTACCCCATTCCCATATGGAAGGTCATGGCTACTCTCCTCCAAGGGAGGGAACAACCAAAAAGAAACACGATTGAGGAGAATCGTCTAGCACCAAGACCAAACTCTGTGCCCCAAAAAGAGGTCAAAATATCCGTCAAAATACTCGATCTTCTGATCCTCCGAACGATCCCTCTCCCCCTCCGAGTCCCATCGCGGCATGTTTTACATCTCGAAAAATCATATGTGAGAGGAATGTTGATGCCTCATGTCTTGAGCCCTATAATGTCTATGAAATTCTTCACAATCGCGATTAGGTGCCTACTTTGTCCCTTGGAGGGAAAGTTAATGTCAATCTTGTCAATGCCCTTTTGTCTCATTGTACACAGCCAAAAGATCATGACTCCTTAGCCATCACAGTCAACTATCGTGTGATGACTTTCTCTATTACCCCTGGCCGGAGGATAGCTTCCTTGATTTAAATTCCTATTTGCTTGGAACGTCCATCTGAGCTTCCTATGACCGATGGTGAAAAACGCATTGTTTGGACCAAATTTCTCTACAATGGTCATAATATAGAGTGGAGCAAAGGGAATGCTCTCCGTGCTACTGAAATGTCAAATGACTATCACATTTTACATCTCATTTTCGTGTCGAATGTCTACCCTTAGTCAGGTAATTATACCGAACTGACCCTGTTCATGGTCGAAACCCTCTATAAACTTGGAATAGGGGAACCCATGTGCCTTCCCACCATGATATTATATCAAATTGTATCGGTATTTGAGTCAAAATAGCAATGGAACCCCATTTAGGAGATTGCTGTCAGATGGCAAATCAGTTTGGGATAAAGGGAAACCCGAGCGAAGTTGTCACTGCCCCCAGCGTCACAGCTCTAAGCATTACCCGCATACATCTTTCAGCTAGACATGGGACAAGACCTCACCCTGAGGCTAATGCACCTTCAGTAGAAATTTCTATGCCGCCAGAAGAGGTTGCAGTTGGACCTCCTGCCCCTTCTGCCTTGCTAGAGGCCACTCTCGCCTGTCTCAGTAAGCAGTAGCAGGAGTTCAAAGAATGTCAGACTTAATTGGCTTGAAAGAATGGTTGCTTCTATCCAGCAAACCATGCAACGCATCGCAACCCATCTCTCGTGTCGCCAGGATGACTCCGCCGATGCTTTGGAGCCCAATCCTCTCTAATTTCTTGTTGTGCATTCAAGATTACCATATATAGATGGATGTTGTCATGACTTGCCTCGCACTCACTCTTTAACAGTCTGATCTTTTTGTTATCAGTTAAGATGTATACAAATCTGATATATTTCTTTTTGGATTTACTATGGCCTTGGGGGCCCGAACCATTTTTTAAACTACCGGATAATGTCGGATGAATCTACCCAAGCTTAGGGTAGTATTTTTTATGGTTTAAATGATGATACCTATTATGCTCATGTTAAATGCTCTCTATATTACTATCTCTTTTATTTAACATATGAGTTGCCTGCTTATGATGATATATTCCTTACCTAGATGATGCTCTTAATGCTTATTTCATCATAAGATTTATTCTCTTACCCTCTGTTTTATCCATTCTCAAATGTTATTGGAATATTTCTTTATTAACTATTTGCCAATAACTGACAAAAAGGGGGAGAAGAAACCTACCCACCAAAACAATGTTTGTCTCTTGTACAAATTGTTTATTTTCCTTATTGCAGGTTAGTCTTGGTATACACTAA
This sequence comes from Magnolia officinalis, assembly GCA_021015155.1. Taxonomy (NCBI): domain Eukaryota; kingdom Viridiplantae; phylum Streptophyta; class Magnoliopsida; order Magnoliales; family Magnoliaceae; genus Magnolia; species Magnolia officinalis. Next base: position 21,235,441 of record JAJHSJ010000003.1, read on the forward strand.
GGGAGAGCAGCATGATTTTAGATTACATGTCAAGTCTAGAGTTGTAAATTTTATTTTTGATATGTTATCTTTATTGTTTTAGTTTGTCATTGGTATGGACCATGACACGGTTGTAGGTTAGGTTATTTTTGCCACGTAATTGACAAAGGGGGAGATTGTTAGTGCACCTATTTGCACTCATGTTTGTCAATTACGTGACTAGTTGTGTCTTGAAGTCGGACGAGTTCTAAGCAAATGAAGATCGGCGACGCAACTGGATCAGAAGCATCGAAGCCACATTGAAGACAATGGATTACTTCTACGATCTTATACCTTACAAATAGATGATTCCAATCAAAATAGAAAAGCCCACCTAAGTCATTTATTCTAAGACAATCCCAAGTCCATATCTTACATCTTATAGTCTTGGCTTAATCAAGTCCCAAGTTGGTGAAAGATTTATTGGACAAAACAAGAAAAACAGGACAATCTATCCACTGTCGGTAAGATGAAAGTGCCACCAAAAAGCACCTTCGGTACCACTGAAGGCTCAAAATAGTCCAACAAGCTTACAACGATAATTCGGTGTCACCAACTGGATATTTTGGAGACACCAACTACCGCCAACGAACAAAGTTTGGTGCCGCTGAAAGAGACTGTTTTCAATTAGTAACTTAGGAGTTTAATTCGGTACTACCAAAGCAAGTTCGGTGGTAGCGAAGGTTACTTCGGTAGCACCGTAAACTAGCTGTTTTATAACCTTTTGCTATCAGTGAGAAGCTTTTATCTATAAAAATGGCTTGTGGGAACTTGCAAAATTAGTGAAAATAGGCACCATAGAATATCTAGTATATCCTAAGCTTATCCTAGCCCATTTAGACTCTAACCGTACGAGTTCATGTTCTCTTCATTGTGATCTTTCACTCTTATGAGCATTCAAAGCTCTTATTTAATGAAGAACATGAACTTATACCTTCTATAGAGTACAACGACCAAACAAATAGGAATATCCATGTTTCGTTAATACTCTAGAGCGTCCATAGATTAAATCCCTTAGAAAATCCACTCATTATCCTAGATAGGAGATTCAACCAACTCCCGAAACCTTTGTCACCTTGATAGGTACATCGAATGCAAGGTTCTAGATCATGAAGCCAAACCAACAGGTAAATCTAAGCAACGCAATCAGGGGAGCACCAGGAACTGATTCAAGCACGAAAACATGAAGATCAAGTATCCCAAGATGAGCTACAAGAGATAACTCAATCCGACAAGTAAGTGTCATTTTAAGAGTTCAAAAGTTTAGTCTTTTTCCTTTATAGGATTAAGGTTAAGAGTTTGTCATCAACAAACTTGTAGGTGCCTTGTGTGGGACCATGGCCGGTGGGACTAAACGTTAGGTGCCTTGTGTGGGACCTTGGCCAGTGGGCCTAAACGGTAGGTGCCTAGTGTGGGACCTTGGTCGATGGGCCTAAATGTGGGTTCTATATGTAAGACCTTTGTTCTTACAGAGAGCATAAATTGTGTCCTTAGTGTAGGACTGTAAAGGTTATTGGTGAACCTGATTTAAAACTATTAATAGTGAAATCCAGTGCACTCTGGGATTGAGTTTGGATGCCGAGAGTGGAGTAGGCACGTAACCGAACCACTATAAATGCTTGTGTTTGGAATGATCATTTGCGCATTTGTTTAATCATGCTTACATATGCTTGAAAGTTTAATTTTGTATACAAGATTGGATGAATGTTATTCACTATAGGAAACACATTCCACACACAAGCACACATCAATAGGCTAGCTATTATATATGCATATCTTCAATAGCCTTTGTGATTGGACCTTCTAATTGGCTTGGAAGCCGTTAGAGTTATATGCTTTACTTGCTTCAAATTGAATGATTATTTAAGTTAGGCAATCAAGTTTTTGAATAAGCAAAAGAAGAAGAAAAAGTCCTATTCACCCCCCTCTAGGACTATAAGAACAGTTTCATACTTCTACTAGTACGGTGCAAACCATAATTTCAAGAGGCAGGATAAATCATATCAAGTTAAATCAAGGTAAGCTTAAAGGAATCCCTCACTTTCTTCTTTCTTCCCTTTTATGTTTCTCGATTGGCAACAACTAAGTGGGGCCTTGGACTTGGCCTGAACTTGCAGTAAGGTGCCCATCAGTAAAGCTGGTGGGCTCTCTCTCTTGTTTTCTTCTTTTTCTCCCTTTTCTTTCTCTCTTTCCCTGTCTCTCTTTCTTACTGTCTTTTTTCTCCAATCATTGGACAAGGGAGAATTTATGTGAAAGGGTCTCTAGACTCTTCTTGCGAATTTCTTACGCAATCTTGTTTGCACGAGCAAGGAAAACGGAATGGGTTCTGTTCACAACCCCAAGTGTAGGGTCGCGATGTAGTAATAATCTCGGTGAGACCGAGGTCAAATCCACAAGGACCGACTTGTACGTATTTTGAAAGTAACCAAAACCAGAACAAGAACTAGATGAAGATGTAAACCTAAATTTGAAATATTTGAGAAAGTGATTTTGAATAAGGTAATTAAAACTTATAAATTTAAAGGTGATAACTAGGGTGCCAAGGATCCACTAGTAGGTTCTCAGGATGCTACCTTACTTGATTCAAGGACACAACTGGAATCAGAGTCCTATCTTATCCAATTGGTAAGAAGAGATTTATCAGATCTCTGAACTTCTCATGGATCCAATCATCAATGGATGAGAGTTGTGAGGATTTGGAAGTGATTTCATCACCTAGCCATGCCTAGGAGACAAGGCAAACAACATGATTTACCAATCCCACAACCACTCATAAGAGCATTGTGAAGGTTAGGAAGGATTCCATCGTCCTACCATGCCCAAGGGAAGATGGTGAACAATGGGACCTACTAATTTCAAAATCTCAAATCAGGAAAGAAGATATTCAAAGCAATTGCAGATCCATTGTAATTTGAGTCACAATAAACCATTAAATACTAAAAATATTCCTTAATAAAGAACTAGAATCCAAGAGAGTTCAATAAATCATGAATCAAAGCAAAGCAAACATCTCAATCACACTACGAGCTTGTAACATCCCGGATTTTTGCCAACCTGGGATTAGACGTCCTTAGGCAATGGGTTGCTCCTAACACCTGATTAATTCGTCAGAACTGAACCCCACAGTCTAAAGTCGCTTCTTAACCCATTTCCTTCACACAAATCCCACCCTTCACCACCTTGCTCCTTAAATTTTCTAAGTACTTTTACCATAGACACTATCTTAAACGAGCTAAGTAGTAAAACTTGGATCACTTTATATACAAACTACAAAGGCCTAAGTACCATCTCAACCAGAAAACAATTAGGATTAAATCCTTTACAAATTTAACAAAGTTAACTAAGTGCAAAACTCGATTAGCCATGAAATCCGTTGGGATCGCTTTAAATACGATCTGCAAGACCCAAAACTTGCAAAATCAGTGACTCTAGGTTACCCTAAAGTTTAGAACCAAACTCATTACTCGGCTGCTCTCGGGAATGAAATGAAACTTCGTATTAGGTCTAGACCGCACCTCGGAAGTCCGATTAACATGAAGTTAAGGAACTAGGACCGCCTCACTGGGCTTGACAATCATCTCGAAAATCAGGTCCAGCCGATGTCCCACAGCCATTCGTTTGGATCCGAAGCGAGGGAGTGTGAAAAACACTATTCCCTTTACAAAATAAATATCTGGAATAGTGATCTGGCACCATTCGCTTGCGCATCAGTATTAAGCAACCAGACCGTCAGAATTAGACTAAATTACACCCTCGGATTAAGAAAAATTTCAGGAACATTTACATGTACTTGAAATTTCGGATCGTGGCCCACTGACCGTTGAACTGAAAGTGGTCCGCCACATGCGATCTGGGAATCCGATCGAGTCAAAAACGTAATCCCACATAGATCTATGTGTGGTGAGCTTAAGTCTGACGTTTGGCTCAAGGAGGGCCACAAGAACCTCTCTTTTGAGCTGAAAAAGTGACGAAATACCTATATTAGCAGTAACCCTTGAACAGGAGTCTATTTCGGTGAGTTTTGAGACTATATATGGACCTTAAACCCTCTCTCATGGCAGCCATACGAATTTGGGATTTGAGAGAGGGAAAAGAGAGAGAAAGTGAGAGAGAAGTGGGAGAATCTCCCTACTATCGTTCCCTGCCACCACACGGGCTGCACCATCCCTTTCTTGACGCTTTTCCCGGCGTTTCCGGCGTCGTTTATAGGTAAGAAATCCTAGCCCTAACCTGTTTTGGGGTTTAGACTGTTGTAGGTTGTGAAATAGCTAACCTATTTCGTTCTATAGGTTGCCAAACTGCCGAATATGGAAGCTTAGCAAACCTATCGACTTCGTTACGATTCTACGACAAAAGGTGCAGACTTTAGGTATATAGGTTATGGTTTTCAATGCTTTCAATGTCAGATAATGATAGATTCATGATCTGCATGCAATTGCACATGTACAAAGTGCTGTCTGTTTTCCGTTTCGATTAAAGATGAAAAATATGGAATTCTACATATTCTAGGTATTTGTAGAAAATACCGTACACGTATAAATTTTGGAAATGTGTTTGACATGATTAATTGATGTATGAATATATGATATATGGATAAAATACTAATTTGGCGAAAGGATTCGCCTAAATACATGTTTTACTTATATACACTATGTATGTAGAAATACTGTATTGTAGAAAGTACCGTATACGTATGTATTTGAAGATGTGTTTGCCATGATTATTTGTTGTATAAATATATTATACGTGCGTAAATTACTAGTTTGGCGAAAGAGTTCGCCCTAATACATGTTTGCTAACATACACTATGTATGTTGGAATAGTGTATTCTAAGTGTTTGTTGAAATGACTAAGTAAATATGGATTTATGATTTATGTTTGTTATGTGTATTGAATGTAAGAACATGATTGAAATGTACTAGTCAACCCCTTGACGAAAGGATTTGCCCTAAATCACGCCACGGTCAATACACTACATATGTTAAAGTGTGTAGTCCAAGTGTTCATGGAAATGACTGAATGAATATAGAACTTGGACCCATGCTTGCCATGACTATCCGTCGTGGGGGCACGCGTGTTATAATTGGGGTAGCTCCCTAGTAGAAGGATTTGGCCTAATACCTATGTGATCAACATATGTCATGTATGTGATGTATGTAGTTCAAGTGTTTTTTGAAATGTCTGAATGAGTAGTAGTTAGCAAATTGTAATGTATAAGGGTGTTGAGATATGATTCTCAACCTCTCTTAACTATGTGTATGATCTCCTTTGATAGTTGTGTGATTAGGAATTGAACATGTACAAACTCATGCTTGTGTTGTGATTCATAACATGCTCAACTGCTCTATGATTTTAACTATGTAATGCATATGTTTAAATTTATATTTACATTATATGATCCGTCATGGGTGATGGAGGAGCGGAGCAACGAGTGCGTGCAACAGCCCTGGCAGCCCTAAACGGATAATACCAGACCTTGATTGTATGAGTTGAATCTTGATCCATTACTGCTTTATCTATCTGCAATTGATTGTGTTTGGGGCTATGATTATGGCCCAGGCAATCGGTAACGGGATTGAACTCATGGCTGAGATTCATTTGCCACGTGGGATGTGTTCGACGAACTTGAGTCATGCGTTGCCTGTCGGCAGTGGCTAGGCCACACGAAGTTGTTTATGCACTTCATGTCGTACAGCTCAACGGGCGATCGTGTTAGTCGAGCTCGTCAAGTAACCCGATCTGCCTTATGCATGTTCACCCTGTTTGGACGCTACTGCTTGAACCTAGGGTACCAAACTTACCAGTGAAACCCCTTTTAACCATGGTACCTCGATCCGCTAAGACGCATGAGCCGGGCATGGTGGTATGGGATACCGTGGTAGAGATGTCGGCCTACGCTGGGGCCATGTGCCTCCCCGTAGTGACCATTGCGCAACCAGACTCGTGAGCCGAATATGGTGGTATGGGACACTGTATTCGAGCTGTCGATACCTACGGCGTGAGCCGAGTACGGTGAGACCTGTACTCGTGCTGACAGGCGACGAGTCCTCTGTAGTATCTTCGAGTATACTCAAAGGGCTGTGATTGGCGGCGAGTCTTTCACAGTGACTAGAGTATGAGTGGAGCCGAGTACGGTGAGACCTGTACTCGAGCTGACGGCTAGTGATTGAGCCGAGTACGGTGAGACCTGTACTCGAGCTGATGGTCAGCAATTGAGCCGCATACGGTGAGATCTGTATCCGTGCTGACGGGTGACGAGCCCTTTGTGATGCCTTCGCTAAGCCTCTCAAACCATAATAGCGTATGAGATTAACTAGGATTGACGACCCTAGAATGGATCATGTTTGGGAATGATACAAGGGAGGTACCTTAGTTTCCCAATACTGTTGTTTGAAATGGACTAATAATAACTCGGTAATCATGATCATCATCGCACCACATGTGCTTAGTAGATGTGGCGCACTGAGGGAGTTAAGCATTCGCGAACGTAAGATGATGTCGCATGAGAGTGGTTTGGCAAGGGCATACATCATGTCATTTCATACTTGCATTAAATAAGAATAGTTAAAGTTGTTTGATTGTACTGCTTTATCATTACTGCTTGACTGAGTTGATAACATGTTAACCTATGCTTTACTGTTCCACTGAGTTGATCACTCACTCTCACGTTACGGGACGGTGTTGTACACACCAACCAGATTTGTTGAGTTTTAGGCGATGGCGATGCTTGTGAATCAGAGCCGGACTACTTCTATGATGATAGGAGTTCTCCTATCTGTATCTCTCTGGCGGGTCAATGAAGACCTGATATTGTATTGACGGGGCTATGGTACTTGGGATAAGAGACGTTACACTTTCTCACATTTGGTATATTTTAAAACTGTACTTGTAATTATTTAACCTGGTAATGTTATCACACTCTGGAGACTCATCATAATTTATATATATTTTATTTATCTATCACAGTCTTCCGCTTGCAAATTTAACTGTCTCTGGAGTATGATATGTTGTTTTGGCTTAATCTCACTCATGTTCAATGCACGAATACAGTCAACATTCAATCATCATTCATTTTGTTGCATAACTGATGTTCTGGAACTCGGGAGTTGAGTTTATGCTCGACCCCCAATTTTCAAGGCGTTACAAGATGGTATCAGAGCATGATTTGGATTAAACCGGACCTGGGTTATGGTCACACGATGCACACTGACGCACTCTGACTTAGGAGGGAGCGACGGAATGTAGAAACAGTCTTAGGCATCCCTGTTCCGTCCAACGGCTAGTTCACTGAAAACGAACGCCGAAATCGAGTATGTATTCAACCATGGTCGCACGGGTCGACCTTAAAACATTTCTAGGTTGTCTAGTGAAGGGTCTAGATCACAATCCACCTCATCCCAATCATTGAGAATCAGTAAAATGTGTGCGATAAACGTGATGAGGATAACTACTCTGAATCCTTGGAGCTTCTCTAGACTCCTCCCAGAGACTTCTCGAATCTACAAGAGGAGAAAGCAGAAAATAGAAATAAATTCTAATAAATTCGAAACTGATTAATGAATGACTAAAGACGAGTTCACCACCCTTTAAATAAGGATACCAAGTAATGGGAAGGAAATTAGAGACAAACTACGACTAAAACCCCTAGAATCCGCGACTTACTATAAGGTCGTGATGTCTACTAGTGCGCAAGGTTCTCAGCCAAAAATAGTAAGTGACCTATTTGACTTCACCAAACTATCCTCCTAATTATTCTAAGTCCTTTGCATGATGGGCGTAACTCCTAAAGCTCGACCGATGAAGAGTAATTAAACTAAAACTACCATTTTTAGCAAAACAAAATTGAAACGGGGAAATGACCGTCAATCGGAGGGTTTTCTCGCAATTCCAGGCTGAGCAACCCAGCATAGTTGAGTTGGTTGGCTTCATTAGCTCGTTCTACCCTAAATTCATATATTTTACGTCAGATAATTCACTCTGGATTGCAAGTTACATCCGATTATCCCGAAACTACCCGAAATGGAGCGAATCGGAGTCAGGGGCCTTCCCACTTAAATCCGATGAGACCCAGGGTCGAACTAGGGTGCATTTGGCACCTTGGGACCATGGAGAACACGGCCCCACTGCGGCGGCGCGGCGCCGGCCAAGGCGGACCGCGGCGGAGCCGCGGTCACGGCGGTGGACCGCGGTCCCGTAGCCCATCTGATGTGGGGCCGGGCCTGGGATGGGTCGGCCCGACCTCCCCTACCCCCTGGCACGTGCGGTTTTGGCTAGGGTTTAGGATTTTAGGGGCTGGAGGCCCCCTCTCTCTCAAACGCCCCTCCAATCTCTTTTTTTCTCCTATTCTTGTTGTTTTCTCTTCAATTCGCCACTCCAATCGTCTCATTCTCCATTTTCGGTCATCACCCACTCCCTTCCATCGTTTATAATCACACCTACCTTCTACCCTCTTCGTTTCTCTCATTTGAACGCCTACACGCCCCCTTGAAGCTCTAAAATCGTGCAAGCTCCCTAAGCCATCCTACTTTTCCATTTTCCTTCTCCATTTGCTATCTTTGAGGCCTTTACAACATCTGTTGAGGCTCACATCTGTGGAGAACCAAACCTCCAGCCCTTTCTCTCTCTCTCCATCACTTTTCATTCACTTTTCCATGGCTCTATCTGAGCTTAGTTTGGCCACCTTCGTGGATGACTAACTATCCACACTATTGTTTGAAGTTTGCATGGGTTACCGTCTTTGGATGTTTATGCTTCCATGATTGATAGGTGTAGTAGTTGGTACGATGTTCTAGATGGGTGAGGACGTTTAGGGCCCGTTCGACCAACTGCATTAGGTGAGTTTCAGGTGGATAGAATTGTATAAGTAATAATAAATGTACGTGTAGGATATGGTTCCTAGATTGGTGTATCCCATGTTTTCCAATACCATGTTTGGAGTGTGTGCAATTAAAAGTAAATTCTGAAATTTCCTTTCCAAGTACACTTAGAAATTCCTTATCCTGGGATTTGGAAATCCCATCTTACACTTCCCGACATAAGGCTCATTTTCCAAAGCCTATACCATTAATTTTAATCCCCTCCCACCCTCCTACCAACCATGTCACACCCAATCCCAAGGTAAGATTAGTAATGCGGTCCCATTTAATACAACTTAAGACCACTGGCCAAATAGTGTTGAAGTGATAAAGTCCCTTGATATACATTAACCTACCGCACTCTGATAGCTTAAGCTTTTTGAGTAAATGGTTGTTTGACAAATAGACCCTTAGAGTTTTCGACCTAGGGCAGTACTCCTAGTTTTTGACAGACCTGACCGTATAGGAAATCCAACAAATTAATAAGGTGAACCTTAGGATCCTCTTAGCTGGTATGAGCATATGTGAAATGCTCGGGCGTAGTTAAATTCAACTACAGGCAACTCAGTTCCAATTAGACAACTTTGACCCCTAAGTGACAAAACCCTTCCTTGTATTAGAAATGAAGTGAAATCATCTAGCGTAGAGGCATAGACTTTGGATCACAACTAGTGGATTACCACTACGCATACGTTGAGCCTAGGCTGCTGATTAGACTAAGAAATATAAACGACTAACAATGCTAAGATAATTGAATGATGGACGTTAGTTAGTTAGCTTGAATAGGTTGGAACGAGACCCCGTTCCTTCATTAAATCCCCTTAGTACACATAGGCTTCTTGTTGTTAGGAGGCTTGTTTGATTAGTAACTAGTCACGCTCATGGGAAACTTCTATATCCCTTGGATTTAATGATAGGTCAAATCAATACGACCCTTAGAATTGCCTCCTCAAGGACTTAGTACTATCGGGGACACGGAGTAGGGAAACTACATATAAGCGAGGTATTCGCGGTTTGAATCGAATTCTCAATCCTGGTAGTGACCAATGAACCCTATGCTCTGATCAAGCAGAAGGTCGGGATCGACCAGGATTAAGAATTGATATGGCAACTTTCTGTTCTAGCTAGGCAGGAGGTCCATGTATCTGACTCAGACCCACTACACAACATTCCTTCCGTGTTGGCTGAACCACTTGCAACCAAAAGTTTATAACTTCGTCTTTGAAAAGTATTAGGAGTATATAGCCGATAGCGACTTTGTCTTTTAGGCCCAAGGAATTACCCAAATGGGCAACAAATAGTTAGGAATTAGGTCCCAAATTACATGCCATGTCGGCATACATTTTGTCCATATGAATGAAGAAAGATAACCTGCCTGTTAAGCTAGGCATGAATAAATAGGATCAGTCTGGACCATGACAAAACTCCTTGGTAGGATTAGGCATCTTGCCACAAACTCACATCCGCCCTTGGAATTTACCACAACACCCATCCGTGATAGCCCCTTTCTATAATCCTAGGTACCAAGACAGATATAGTGGGAGACCGCATTTCATTTCATATCAAGGATAAGTCTTAAATTACACCTTGTTCTGACATACGGATCAGCACATAGCTCTTGAGCCTTGAGGGTGAAAATAAAATTTTAAGGGGGGTAGAACATTATGAGCCAATCTAGTTAGGTCACCTAATACACCTCTTTGATCTGGGTGGCGCAGCGGAAACGTGGTGGACCCTACCCCACAGGCCCAGGATCGAAACGGTGCTCGTTGAATACGAACATTATAGAAGCCCTAGCAAGTTCTACTATAAGAAACCGTTTTAGGATGATTTAGTAAGATTTGATTCACCCTTTCCTTGGACATAGATAATATCGAGGACTCTCTTAGACTAAGACCTGAAGGGCAACCTTATAAACAGACACTTTGAACCTTTCAATGTTGGACATTCCCTACGTTTTTAGAGTGATCGGACTACGGAGTTACTGACATCTACAACTGCGAAGTTTTCGCGGCTTAACCCAACTCCCAATCCTGGGTGACTACCGATGGACTCTCTGCTGACGAGCGGACGACCGGGATCCCCCAGGATTCGGAAGGGATACGATGAGCTTCCTACCCTGGCCCGGTAGATGATCGATGTATCGGGATCGAGCCCACTATTATCGTCTCTCCATGTTGGTCAAACAATGAAAATAGCCATCTTACTCTAAATTGTGGGAATTATCGTCAAGACTCCAAATAGGTAAAGAAATAAATTATAGCAAACCATCAGGGTATGAGAAATGGATAAAGAATTAAGTTTTAAGGGGGGTAGACAAAAATGAACCAGCTGGTATATACCCTACCACGCGTAGAAACTTAGAATCAATAAGTCTTAGGCAAATGAAATAATAGAAATCTTCCCTTATTACCCTTCGCCAATTTCGGGGACGAAATTTTGTTTTAAGGGGGGTAGATTGCTCCTAACACCTGATTAATTCGTCAGAACTGAACCCCACAGTCTAAAGTCGCTTCTTAACCCATTTCCTTCACACAAATCCCACCCTTCACCACCTTGCTCCTTAAATTTTCTAAGTACTTTTACCATAGACACTATCTTAAACTAGCTAAGTAGTAAAACTTGGATCACTTTATATACAAACTACAAAGGCCTAAGTACCATCTCAACCAGAAAACAATTAGGATTAAATCCTTTACAAATTTAACAAAGCTAACTAAGTGCAAAACTCGATTAGCCATGAAATCCGTTGGGATCGCTTTAAATACGATCTGCAAGACCCAAAACTTGCAAAATCAGTGACTCTAGGTTACCCTAAAGTTTAGAACCAAACTCATTACTCGGCTGCTCTCGGGAATGAAATGAAACTTCGTATTAGGTCTAGCCGCACCTCGGAAGTCCGATTAACACGAAGTTAAGGAACTAGGACCGCCTCACTGGGCCTGACAATCATCTCAAAAATCAGGTCCAGCCGATGTCCCACGGCCATTCGTTTGGATCCGGAGCGAGGGAGTGTGAAAAACACTATTCCCTTTACAAAATAAATATCTAGAATAGTGATCTGTCACCATTCGCTTGTGCATCAGTATTAAGCAACCAGACCGTCAGAATCAGACTAAATTACACCCTCGGATTAAGAAAAATTTCAGGAACATTTACATGTACTTGGAATTTCGGATCGTGGCCCACTGACCGTTGAACTGAAAGTGGTCCGCCACGTGCGATCTGGGAATCCGATCGAGTCGAAAACGTAATCCCACATAGATCCATGTGTGGTGAGCTTAAGTCTGACGTTTGACTCAAGGAGGGCCATAAGAACCTATCTTTTGAGCTGAAAAAGCGACGAAATACCTATATTAGCAGTAACCCTTGAACAGGAGTCTATTTCGGCGAGTTTTGAGACTATATAAGGACCTTAAACCCTCTCTCATGGCAGCCATACGAATTTGGGATTTGAGAGAGGGAAAAGAGAGAGAAAGTGAGGGAGAAGTGGGAGAATCTCCCTACTATCGTTCCCTGCCACCACACGGCTGCACCATCCCTTTCTTGACGCTTTTCCCGGCGTATCCGGCGTCGTTTATAGGTAAGAAACCCTAACCCTAACCTGTTTTGGGGTTTAGACTGTTGTAGGTTGTGAAATAGCTAACCTATTTCGTTCTATAGGTTGCCAAACTGCCGAATACGGAAGCTTAGCAAACCTATCGACTTCGTTACGATTCTACGACAAAAGGTGCGGACTTTAGGTATATAGGTTATGGTTTTCAACGCTGTCAATGTCAGATAATGATAGATTCATGATCTGCATGCAATTGCACATGTACAAAGTGCTATCTGTTTTCCGTTTCAATTAAAGATGAAAAATATGGAATTCTACATATTCTAGGTATTTGTAGAAAATACCGTACACGTATAAATTTTGGAAATGTGTTTGACATGATTAATTGTTGTATGAATATATGATATATGGATAAAATACTAATTTGGCGAAAGGATTCGCCTAAATACATGTTTTACTTATATACACTATGTATGTAGAAATATTGTATTGTAGAAAGTACCGTATACGTATGTATTTGAAGATGTGTTTGCCATGATTATTTTCTGTATAAATATATTATACGTGCGTAAATTACTAGTTTGGCGAAAGAGTTCGCCCTAATACATGTTTGCTAACATACACTATGTATGTTGGAATAGTGTATTCTAAGTGTTTGTTGAAATGACTAAGTAAATATGGATTTATGATTTATGTTTGTTATGTGTATTGAATGTAAGAACATGATTGAAATGTACTAGTCAACCACTTGACGAAAGGATTTGCCCTAAATCACGCCACGGTCAATACACTACATATGTTAAAGTGTGTAGTCTAAGTGTTCATGGAAATGACTGAATGAATATAGAACTTGGACCCATGCTTGCCATGACTATCCGTCGTGGGGGCACGCGTGTTATAATTGGGGTAGCTCCCTAGTAGAAGGATTTGGCCTAATACCTATGTGATCAACATATGTCATGTATGTGATGTATGTAGTTCAAGTGTTTCTTGAAATGTCTGAATGAGTAGTAGTTAACAAATTGTAATGTATAAGGGTGTTGAGATATGATTCTCAACCTCTCTTAACTATGTGTATGATCTCCTTTGATAGTTGTGTGATTAGGAATTGAACATGTACAAACTCATGCTTGTGTTGTGATTCATAACATGCTCAACTGCTTTATGATTTTAACTATGTAATCATATGTTTAAATTTATATTTACGTTGTATGATCCGTCATGGGTGATGGGGGAGCGGAGCAACGAGTGCGTGCAACAGCCCTGGCAGCCCTAAACGGATAATACCAGACCTTGATTGTATGAGTTGAATCTTGATCCATTACTGCTTTATCTATCTGCAATTGATTGTGTTTGAGGCTATGATTATGGCCCAGGCAATCGGTAACGAGATTGAACTTGTGGCTGAGATTCATTTGCCACGTGGGATGTGTTCGACGAACTCGAGTCGTGCGTTGCCTGTCGGCAGTGGCTAGGCCACACGAAGTTGTTTATGCACTTCATGTCGTGCAGCTCAACGGGCGATCGTACTAGTCGAGCTCGTCAAGTAACCCGATCTGCCTTATGCATGTTCACCCTGTTTGGACGCTACTGCTTGAACCTACGGTACCAAACTTACCAGTGAAACCCCTTTTAACCATGGTACCTCGATCCGCTAAGACGCATGAGCCGGGCATGGTGGTATGGGACACCGTAGTCGAGCTGTCGGCCTACGCTGGGGCCATGTGCCTCCCCGTAGTGACCATTGCGATACCAGACTCGTGAGCCGAATATGGTGGTATGGGACACTGTATTCGAGCTGTCGATACCTACGGCGAGAGCCAAGTACGGTGAGACCTGTACTTGTGCTGACGGGCGACGAGTCCTCTGTAGTATCTTCGAGTATACTCCAAGGGCTGTGATTGGCGACGAGTCTTTCACAGCGACTAGAGTATGAGTAGAGCCGAGTACGAGAGACCTGTACTCGAGCTGACGGCTAGTGATTGAGTCGAGTACGATGAGACCTGTACTCGAGCTGACGGTCAGCAATTGAGGCACATATGGTGAGATCTGTATCCGTGTTGACGGGTGACGAGCCCTTTGTGATGCCTTCGCTAAGCCTCTCAAACCATAATAGTGTATGAGATTAACTAGGATTGACGACCCTAGAATGGATCATGTTTGGGAATGATACAAGGGAGGTACCTTAGTTTCCCAATACTGCTGTTTGAAATGGACTAATAATAACTCGGTAATCATGATCATCATCGCACCGCATGTGCTTAGTAGATGTGGCGCACTAAGGGAGTTAAGCATTCGCGAACGTAAGATGATGTCGCATGAGGGTGGTTTGGCAAGGGCATACATCATGTCATTTCATACTTGCATTAAATAAGAATAGTTAAAATTGTTTGATTGTACTGCTTTATCATTACTGCTTGACTGAGTTGATAACATGTTAACCTATGCTTTACTGTTCCACTGAGTTGATCACTCACTCCCACGTTACGGGACGGTGTTGTACACACCAACCAGATTTGTTGAGTTTCAGGTGATGGCGATGCTTGTGAAGCAGAGCCGGACTACTTCTATGATGATAGGAGTTCTCCTATCTGTATCTCACTGGCAGGTCAATGAAGACCTGATATTGTATTGATGGGGCTATGGTACTTGAGATAAGAGACATTACACTTCCTCACATTTGGTATATTTTAAAACTGTACTTGTAATTATTTAACCTGGTAATGTTATCACACTCTGGAGACTCATCATAGTTTATATATATTTTATCTATCTATCACTGTCTTTCGTTTGCAAATTTAACTGTCTCTGGAGTATGATATGCTGTTTTGGCTTAATCTCACTCATGTTCAATGCACGAATACAGTCAACATTCAATCATCATTCATTTTGTTGCATAACTGATGTTCTGGAACTCGGGAGTTGAGTTTATGCTCGACCCCCGATTTTCAGGGCGTTACAGAGCTTCACCTCTTAGCCCTAGCTAAGAGGCTTAGCCAACCATAGACATGATTGAACTAAAGACTCTTAAGAAAAGCATAAAAATAAACTAAGGAAGAAGAAGAAAGCTTCTCAGTGGGGGCTCCGCCCTTTGGCACCACTCTTCAAACCCTAGATGATGCCCAGGAATGTCCTAGGGATTCCTATTTATAGTTGTGCATCCCCCTCTTACGCACCGACTTAAAATTTCTCGAAACTGCTTATGAAAGGCCTCAATTTATGCAATCCGCGTTGGCCCTGCGCAACAACTCTGCGCGATTTCGGTAGCACCGAAGCTGGCTTCAGTAACATTGAAGTTGTATCTGAAATTTATCGCATCTGAAATTGTATGTGCAGAGTGCTTAGGTAGCAAAATGTGCTACTAAAATTGACTTTGGTGGTACCGAATTAAGCTTAGGTAGCACCAAATTAAGTTATTTTCTTGCTGGACTGTTTTATGCACTTTAGGTAGCTACCGAAGTTGGCTTAGGTAGCACCGAAATTGGTTATTTTTCTGTTGTTTTACTTGTGCTCTTATCAATCTTTTCTTCATCCTTTGTACTTGGTTTCCTTAGATCTTTGCCATTAGAATTCTCCGTTCTTGGTCTTCTTAGATTCCTCTGCCTTGGTGATTCTTGAGCATTAAATCCATACTTTTAGTATCATTTTCAATCCAAGCTCTTAAATTCACCTTGCAACAAAAACATGATTAAAATATAACATTAAGCATTATCATGTTCATAAAACCAAGTAATAAATGGGGGATAATATGTAATATTTGACCTTCAACAAGTTCCTTACGCAATCTCTATTTGCACAATCAAGAAAAATAGAGCGATGTATTGTTGTTCTCAGCCAGCGGTACTCCTCCCAGATTTCTTCTTCTTTCCTCCACAGATCAAGTCGGATTTGACGGGTTTTTGTCTGGATGTTTTGGATCCTGTAATTGGGCAGACTCTAACAGCCCAGGCCTTTTTCTTGAATGAGGAAGGTGATCCTACTTCCATGGTGGATCACGTCCCAGCTGCAAGACCTTCAAAGTGGCACCCCTGATTGGTCCCGATTGGTTTATTGATGCTGGTTGGCCCACCAGATCGACGATCCAAGCCCCTCTCTTGTGGTGGGTTTCTTGGAATGTCGGCTTCCGCAGACTACGGTTCATTTTTGTGGAAAATGGCAGACCCCGCATTCCCTCTGCTCATTTGCTTCCTTTCTATTGACATGGGAGGGATCGGAATCATCCTTAGAGGAGTTTGGATGGCTAAGATGTAGTGATGGGTTACGTTGATAGGATTGAGAGTGAGAGGCTTTCTCGGATCGGCGCCAGTTAAAGAGTGGGCGAAGTTTCCTCCTGCGCTCATTAGTGTGCACATGACTGTATGCATGGATCCTCATGGGCCTGGTGTTCTTGACTTAATCGTGTGTTTGACTTGATGAACAGTTCAAATATTTGTAAAGGCTGAAGTAGTGGTCCATTCTAAATCGTCTACATGTTGTCTGCTCACACCCTAGTTGCTTGTGCTCAAAATTGTGCACCGGTGAAGCTTGGAAACATGTGGAAAAAAGCTAGGGTCTGGTTGATTCCGTCCTACGGCCACGATGGACAAATCAAATCCTCCGAGATGACATGATGGTGGGCCACAACAAGTCCAAATGGACGCAATTCGTTCAAGTTACGTGTGATAGAAAAAAAAAAAAAAAGGAGAGACTCTCCTTTTCGGAGATTCGCGGGTCAAACACGGTTTTACCATGTTTGACAATTCGATGTGCTGGGGCGTATACGCACCTCGTGCACATGCACTTCTGGGTGTGGGGTCCACAGGGATGTTTCGGAGAAATCTACTTCGTCAATTCGTCTTGTCTATTCACATTAGGGTCCGCCCAAAAGTATGAGGCGGACATGAGTCTTAAGTGGGCTATTATACACCAGTCTGAAGCACGGCTGTTACATAATCTATTCAAAGTAATTACATGCATAGATATAAGGATCGAGTTGAACCGAGTCGATTCACCAGGCAAATCCATTGACCAAGGGATTGGTCAGGCAGATCAAGTTAAGAAAGTATCTACGTTCATTATTCTTCATATGATTGGAAATTTACTTCAATCCTAACCATACAATCCATGAAAGGCGATGATCTAATCATAAGAGACGTGTTAATCGTGTTGGAATTGGGACACGACAAAGCAAATCTAACAACATTAGGGTGAGATCAAGTTTAAGAGGAGAGGGTTTTTCCTTTAAATTTTGCAATTTAATTGATTTGAGTACCTCTTTTTTACATACTTCAACTTTAATGCCATTTATCTTCAATATGCAAATCATTGATACACAATTTTAAGTACTGCATTGATCTCACACAACGCAAGTATTATGTTGGAAATCCCACTTCTAGTGATCAATGTATTATCGTGGACATAATGCATTTTGGGTAGCGACCCTCTTGGTCAACAGGTAATCCCGTGGGTTGGGTAGTGGTGCACAATCAATGTAAGTAAACCACCAAGCGTGTTACATTACTTCTCGGGATTGGATGCCACAAATAGTCGCTCCATGAACAAATCATGTCACGTAAATCTTTCAATCTCGTTATTGTGTCGCCTTAAGATGTTAGCATAAATCCACGTTAATGTTGGACACGCCAACGAATCTCCGTAGTATAGGATGTAGGGCGAGCTGGATATCTTTAAATTACTTTCCATATTGTGATGAATGTTGAGTTTGATGAGCCACACATACTTTTTAGGCATGCATTTCATGTAAAATGTTTGCGCATTCCAATACCACTTGTATTGTAGAGTATGAGATGTATCGGAACCCTTATGTTATTCTTATGAATCACTTGAATCATTGCAAACTTTAAAGGACAACCACCACTATGAGTATGGCATTGATCATCTCCAACCATGTAGATGTTGCAGGTAAATTTCAAGTTGATATAACGGACGACGACTGTTCTATGGAAAATGGGTTTGAATAGAGAAGAAAAATAGTACCCGATTAGTTTTATTTATTTTTTGCTGCAAACTTTGATAATGTAATAAGCTTCCATTGATAGGGCATGTGATGATTTGTTGAATTATTTTACTCTAATAATATAATAAATACAATTGATTTTACTCTCATGAATGGTTACCTTCATGAATATAACTGGATGTGATCTTAAATGGGAAAAAAAATTTAAAAAAAAAAAAAAAAAAAAAAACAAGGTACGATTTTAAAGCATCCAATTTTTACATTATTAACACTCAAAATTCTCGGGCATGAGTATACACTCGGGCCACAAAAACCCAGGACGTCACATATATAATATCACAATTGGAATAGGAAACAACTTGTGTACTTAGCAATTTTGTGCGCATCTTCGATGGGACCTTCGATGGCATCGACATCCCTCGAAGACTTGTTGATGGCATTGAACTCTTTTGATGCCATCGAGTAACACCTCTAAAACAGTCCAGCAACCAACATGGATTTTTCATATTTTCTTGATGGGATCGAGTATCTGTCAATGGCATCGACATCTGCTCGATGACATCGACAGACCCTATTACTGACAGATTTGAGACATCAACAACAATCCACTCCCTCTATCGGGTTGGTTAGCTTACGATGGGCCCAATGAGCTTCGAACCAAGATGATTTGGTGTTTTCATTCATCCATATCCATGTGATCTAATCAATAAGTTGGATAGAAAAAAAAAATCACGATGGGCCACACAAGATGGTCTATGTTGTAATAGCTTACAAGGCACATTGTTTTATAGTGTGGCTCACTTGGGGGCCCCACTACAATCCATTGAAGCATAGAGAAAGAGAATGTAAAAGGGAAAGAAGAAAAGAAGAGGCATCTGGCCATCGAGTGGGCCCCTGCCACTATTAGGTCCACCACATAAATCTAACCACATCAAACACATATCAAGGTGGGTCCTACCCCTTGTGGGCCCATAAAAATGAAACAAAATAAGGAAAAAGGGGGAAAACTCCATCCTTGCACTTACGATGACAGATGGACAATCAAATTAGGCCAGATCGTCCTTCGGATGGCTTGGATTATCCTCTCTCTCTCTCTCTCTCTCTCTCTCTCTCTCTCTCTCTCTCTCTCTCTCTCTCTCTCTCTCTCTCTCTCTCTCTCTCTCTCTCTCTCTCTCTCTCTCTCTCTCTCTCTCTCTCAAACTATCCTTCTTTCAACCTCTTAATCTATATCCTTTCTCTTTTCCTCATTAGGCCCTAATCCGTTGGGCGAAATTAGAATGGGGAGCAGATTAATTGTTACCCAGGTAGGTCCTTGGTGGGTGTTACCCTAATCGTGTAGGGCCACCTTGATATATTTTTTGTATATCCACATGGTCCATATGTTTTTCCATTATATTTTAGAAACTGATCCGAAAAATTGATCAAATCCAAATCACAAGTGCGTCTTACCAATAGAAACAATGATGATTGTCCATTAAAAACCTTTTGTGGGCCACAAAAGTATTTGATCAATTTGATCTTTCTAATTTCCCCTCATCTAGATCTTCTTAACATTATCAACAAGTTGGATTGCAAATAAACATTACTAAAACCTTATGATGGGTCATTTAGAATTTTTAATGGTGAGGCATTCAATTATAACAATTTCCTATGGTGTGGTCGACCTTAGATTTGGATTTGCACAATTTTTAGTATCCTATCCTAAAATGAGTTGGAGAACAAATGGATGGCGTGGATAAAAAAATCATCATCAAAGGTGGGCCCCACAATAGGGGTAACAAAAAAACCTTTTTTTCCAATTGGTAGGACAATCAATCACCACTTTTTTATGGTATGGTCCAAACACTAGATAATTGGATCCACTTCATTTTTGGGATAATATTCTAAAATGATATGGAAAAGCAGATGGATCGGTGTAGATACATGTAACACCTCGTACGTTTTAGTACTCAGGTGTTACCATGAAGATCTAAATTAGTTCGCACGTGCGTGGAGACATGTGACTCACCTTATGCGTCACATCTAGCGGCCCACAATCTATTCATCTTGACCGACTAGTACAATATTCATCCATATATTAAGTCATCTGACCGTTGGGAGTGGAATTCACATATAAATCGAGCTTCCCATTAGATTGATCCTTAAGGTGGGCCATCATGTAATTATAGGGCTTACTTTAGGGTATTAATCTCCTTAATAGTTAAAGATCCAGTTGTTATTCAAGACAAACCATACATTTGCACTAGGACTCCTTAAATAAACTATAGATCAATCACAACGTTCGTTGATCAATCCAACGTCCAATTTCCCTAATTTGACCATTTGATTGTAAAATCGACTGTAAGACTGCTTTAGTAGAGGTGTCTGGGATTGGACACATGACCCACTAAGACACAATTCAATCCATTAACGACTCTAATCAAAGGTAAGTCATACAAGATAATAATAATAATATTATTAATAAATAATAAATAGATACGATATATCACTACACCAAAATTGTCATTTAGGAACGGTTTTAAACCATTGCTAAATGCTTCAGGAACGGTTTAAAACCGTTCCTAAATGAGGCATCACAAAAAAATAGGAACGGTTCAGAACCGTTTTAGGTACCATTTCAAATTTTAGAAATGAAATTTTAGGAACGGTTTTAAACCATTCTTAATGTTGACAATGGACAGATTTTAGGGAGGAATTTTAGGAACAATTTCAAACCCTGATAAACACGCGAAATTTAGGGTCAAGGGAAATAAATTAACAAAAGTTTATTGCATTCCAACAAAATAGAGATTAATCCAAAGAAAAACATAAGAAGCGGAGAGGTATGCTTGTCTTAAGATTGCAACTAGGTTCATTTATCTAAAAATATCTACAATAGTATCAAATTTCGTGAGCAAGATGTCATCGATCAATCTGGTGCTAGGTGCAACCGACAGGTCCGTTAATTTCTGTACAAGGTAAGAAAATTGCTCAATCCACACGTGTCATCAATTAGCTAAAGAAATCATAACAAAATGGTGGGAAAAATCCATTAATTTGAAACATGATCTCAATACAACATATAAAACTCAACAAAGAAAAGCTAATCGTGAAGGACAAAAACCAACCAATAATAAAGTTAGCTCAAATAACTAACAGAAAAAAAAAAAGAAAAGAAAAATATAACTTAAGCAACCATCCAATATATAAAATAAATAAATAAATAAACACAGTAGTCTAATCCAGATAAAGCAATCCAAGAGATACTGAATCAATGAAAAAGAAATCCAAACTCACTTGGGCTTGTAGATGTTTATAGAACGACACACTTCCCCTTCGTGAGTCAAGATTAACATTGGCACCATCTTCCTCAGCTTCATCTTCTAGGTTCATTTCCAAGATCTAAAAAAGTCAATCTAAGACATCACCATACCAACATCAAAATGCCATGAATGCACATAAAATTGGAGAAAAATCAAGCTGCCACTGACCTGCACCTAGTCTTCATCAAGGCCATGAATCCACTACACATTTAACCAAAAAGAAAAAAAGAATAGAGACACAAGTCCAACACCTCGATAAACATGTTCTAAATGAGAATATAGTCAACTGGCAAGTTCAATTCAATTGGCACTCAATGAAGTTTGGTCAATATAAATGAAATTTGATCATCCACTAGTGATTTTTAGATAGTAGTGGCAGAAGATTTATAAAGCTAACAATTAATAGCTGCGACAAGGGTATAGTGATGATGATGAATTGACGGAAACGATCAATAAATACAACATGCACCTTAAGTTCAGATGGTTTTATGACAAAAGCACACAACCACTTCAGCCTCAACAAGCTCTAAAATTACAGAAGAAATTAATTCCATCAGTATGATTGAATAGAAACACAAAAAAGTAACAAATATATATCAAGTGCAATTTTAATTGCAATCAATGTGACCAGCTTGAACAAAAATATATAAGAATATCACTTTGAAAATGGGAATAAAAGTTAAACTTGTGGATGCTACTATGTATAGAAACTATTTGAATTGTAGATATTTTTCTCTAGATGGAAAATAGAACATATCTTCCCAATGTCGTCTATCATGAATTCTCCAATTAGTCTAGCAACTAGTGGTAGGTGAAAACAAAGCAACACATAATGAAGTCAATTTCCACTCGAAAAATTGTCATTCTATTGTAATGTGTAGTTTTTTTTTTTTTTTTTTGAAAGATACTGATTGCATTAAGGAAAGAGAAAGATACAAAAAGAAGAGGGAGGCTGCAGAGATTGCAAACACCCTAAACACCTAAAAAATTGAGATCCATTGTAATGTGCAGTTTTAGAAACCTTTATACAGTGCAAGGAAGAGGGCTCAAAATCTTCACATCAGAAGATCCTAGACTTCCAATCTTTAGCCTTTTATAGCCTTTTTTCCCAAACAGTTGTTGCATTTCTTCCAATCTGTAAGAACTTAGGGCATCCCCATCCACAATGGAGCCCACCATATCCATAATGGGCTACCATGCGATACTTGGAATTTCTCCATCATTACAATTTTCACTGCCCATAAATTTAAAACGAAAAAAAAAAAAAAAAAAAAAGTCATCTGTCAGGTCTTGAGCAAGGGGAGTCAAGTGTTAGTTTTGCACCGTTTAGAAAATGGTGGTGAGACTTTAGACATACACATGGAGAAAGAAAATGAAGAAAGAGAAAAGTTGGGAGAGAAAAGTACAGGAAAAGAAGAGGGGAGTCTAATAACATAGAAAATCTGCTACACAAGAAAGAAATGCATCCACAACAGTCCTTGAAAATTCTGATTCAAGCTAAATTGTTCCATGTAGCTCGATGAGGCTGTTACCCTGCTCTGGTTTCTGAACTCCTCTGTTTCTCATTGCCTCTCTCACTCTTGTCACTTTGTTCCATTGGCTAGCACTTGCATACATGTTCGCTAGAAGAACATAATCCACACTTTGAAAGAAGTCTCTTGTCTTTGAAAGAAGTGAATCTAACCATCTGCAGATCAAACTATGTATGAAGAAGTTGGATAAAGAAAAAACTTTCGAGGAAAGAAATCAGAAAAGAAAACAAATAGATGAGAACTGTTGTAGTGTACAAACCTGTAAGTGTTATGGTCTCATTCTCCTTTGATTGTCAAATTTAGTGGTGCCAAAACCTTTATCTGTGTGTCTTGTGTTTGTATGTTGATATATATATGGTTCAAGACATGTTCGGTGCTCCGCTTCAAGAAATGCAAGGTTATGTATTTTGTCATCTGTAAGCATCAATGTTCAGAACTACATCAATAAGAAAAGTGTTTGTTCAAGACTTAAGTGCAACTCAAGTTGAAGTTTAAATTCAAGTTGTAGAAGATCTTAAGATTAAGCTACATCAAGGAGAGATCTCAAGCTTTAAAGGTTAACCATCATCTGAAAAAATGAAATTCAATGTTCATACTTCATGTCCCAGGTATGATTGACCTTAGGGTAGGTCATTTTGTATACATAATTCAAAATAAAACTATTTATATGAATTTGGTATGTTCTAAGACTAGTCCTGGACCTTGTTCGACTAGTCCTAGACCTAGTTCGACCAGTCCAAGAAATTCCACGACCAGTCCTAAGTTGTTGAAGATTTTCAAAATTTTTGGGTTATTTTACGACCAGTCCTGGAGACTGTTTGACCGGTCGTAGGGATGTCACGACTTGTCCTTCGACTAGTCCTGGTTCTTCGACTCAAACTCCGGTGACTATTCTTTGTGTCTCACGACCAGTCGTGGGTGGTTCACGACCAGTCGTAGAGTGCACACGTCCGGTCGTGGACTACCTTCGACCAGTCGTGGAACGATTTTTCCGGATCACGCTTAAAATTTTAAAATGCAGTTCGTCCTGCGACCAGTCAGTGTGGCCACATGACCAGTCGTAAACGCGATTTCTGCAACTATAAATTGAGCACGAATTTCAGAGTTTTTCATCAATTAATTTGAGAAAATTCAAGCCTCCACTCTGAGATAAGTTAATGTTCATTTTAAGATTCTCTATGCTTATTTAATATTTTCTTTTGTTAGCTTATTTATATTTGATTTTATTCCTATATTCCAATCCTATTTGAAAAAGAGGAATTGTTGTATTCCTTCTTCATTGGAATCAAAATAAAATAGAGCTACGCCTAATTTGGTTTAATTTAAAATCAATTAGAACCTAGAACCATTTCTCAAGTGAGTATTAGACATTGAAAGTTGATTCGAACTTCTACTCTGATTAGTTCTACCGGGATGCTACAAAAGGAAAAATCCAGGTATTTTACATTTATTGTAAATTTCCATCTTTTGGTTTTGTTTGGGATTCGCCAGAAAAATCTCATTGTATTGGTTATCTGAGGAGAGCCAAAAAACTGAGAAAGTATGGGTTTTTGGATTGTGTAAGCCCAAGTTAAAAAGAGACAATTGTGAAGGTTTTAGATGAACCTGTGAAACCTATTTTGATAGTGAATGTTAATATCCCCTGTGTGAGGATATTAGGAGTGGAGTAGCAAGCTGTGTGGCTGTTGTTTAACAGTTGGTGAACACACAGGCAAACCACTATATATCGGTGTGTTTTGTGATTTGGATGTTTACTCAATTTCTATATCTTTAATCATTCAATTTGTTCTAGTAAGGTTGTCCTGCCATAAACCTTTGGTTTTTATGGTGCAAAGGTTGTCCTTAGAACAACATTAGTATCAAACTTTTATTTAAGGTTGCTTCACATTTCTGTTCATTGATTTATTTAAAGTACTGTCTTTTATTTATTTGTTTATAAGACTATCTTATTTTCGATTGAATTCTGTTGTTAAATTTTAATTTGGCATAGTCTTACCCACCCCCCCCCCCCCCTAAGGACATATGGCTTGGCCTTTTCAAAACCTAAACTGTTTAAGAGCTAATGTTGACTTTTCACATCTATATAAAGGGTTGGAAATTTTTCAAGGAAATTGTCGATGATGGTGCTTAGAAATTTCTCATGCAGGTCTTCTATTAGGTGCTAATTGTTTGACTTCTTTGGTTAGTTGGAAAAAACCCAGGTAGGTTCATTGCAACTCTCTACCATATAGTCGATTGCAACCTGTAAGATGATAAAACTTCATATCCACCTCACTACAACAAAAATGGCCTTGTGGCTAGAAATGAACAATCAACCAAACCATATACAAGAATTCCAGGACATGACAGTATATTCATATATATTTACAGATTTAAATGCATGGATTGTGACATCTTTGGAAGAATAATAGAAAGATACTTTGTGTATAAAGCTACTTTGTGTGTGCGTGTGCGTTTGGAAATTCATGAGAACCTATTTTCCTCACCCATGAGAACGTGTTGATGTCGGCGGTTTCATGGTGGCTTGTTAATCTTCTCTCTTTGCCCTCCCCATATGTAGAAATGTGCTCCTTATGGTGTAGGCGCAGCTTCTCAATGGCCTTAATGATAACATCGATTCCACCATTGGCTCTCATAACTTGGTGCTGACAGAAGTGAATGAACATATGATTTTATTCAGAATTTTCAACTTAGGACACATGAATCACAAGATTTGCAACCATAGAGCAAATATTGAATTTCTCACAGCAACTCACCTGTAGTTTGTGTGGGCACCAGCACCATTCCAGTCACCCTGATTTTCATTGAAGTAAACAGACGATGTGAGAGAGAGCTAAATGAAAGGCTAGATTACTTTGTTTCTCCACATTATATTCATGGTGAACCATCCAATGTACACAGGCAAGCAAGAATCCAGACAGTTCAAATCATGTACCCGGTGTGAATAGATAAAATCCCAAAAATCACACCAACCAGACGATCTTAACCATCTGATTCCACCATTGGATTTGGAAAACCAACCATTTTCATCCTAACCAATCGTATTTTAAAGCCACCAATTGGATGGCTAGGATCACTTGATAAGTGATTGCTTCCTTGTTTTTCCTTTCTTCCTTTCAAGTTAGAAATACTCATCTTTTACTTTTTTCGATTTGCCAATCAATTTCTCTACATCTTTTTAATAGACCTTCACCTTATCTTCATTGAGATGAGTTGCCTCATCGAGTCTTGAAGTATTTTGTTTGGTAATGTTGTGTTTCGATGCACAAGTTAATTAATATAAACATATGAGGTCGTTCCCTACCATAGTAATTACCATCATTTCAAATGCTTGAATCCTTGAAACACAACCAGGATCCAGATTGGAGATAAGGATGGTGCACCTATCATTTGTACCACTTATTCCAGGAGGCAAGCCTCCACCAAATACAGCTGCAGTGTCACACCCCAAACTCGGTAACCGGACTCACAAGGAACCCAATGGATGGTTCTGGGTACAACAGCCTCCGTAGTACCTCATTCTTGGCTCCTGAGGCAGGTTCCGATCCTGGGATCCTACAAGGAGGATTTCTATAACAATATAATCATTTCTAATACGAGCATACCCAAGATCACAACAAGTATATCTGAGAATAACAAGGCACACATCACAAAATTCACTAAGAATTTTATAAGCTTTCATAAGGTCCAAAAGGACATACATAAGATAATAGAAGAAGGAAAGAAAAGTCTGTAACACTGGGGTCCTCAAACCCAACTCTACTCCATGCTCTGCCGCTACGACGCCTGCCTAGGATCTCCTGAGGTGGTGAAAGTGTGTGACAATGGTGCCCAAAAGAATAGAAGATGTACAAGAAGGAAAACATGCTTAATAACAATATCACTAGCCTTACCAAGGCTCATCATGAATATAATGCAATGAGTACTGGGCGCCATGCTGAGGCAATGCATGAAGGGGCTTATGCAGCCGATGCGAAAATGCAGAGTAATGCTAGTGCTCATAACCAATCCACATATCAAGTACATTTTCAATCATAAGGAAATCACCGGGGTCCATTACACTGCGAAATGACTCCCGCTCTACAGACCCGTACAGTCAAATGAGCGTAAGAGACCTCACTACCCGCCTGTGAACAGCCAAAACCAACAAGGCTCGATGGTAGTGGACCTATTTCACTAGCTGGTCAGACTCAGCCTAGTAATGCCCTCCCTCACAGGCGGATAAGGCCACATCCCTACCCAACCGACTACACGACAGTGGGAGTCGCAACCTAATGGTATAAGGCCCTCGTGCGCTCATAGTTTTCACTCGGTCACGGCGTTGGGGCAAATCCTTGGTACCATGGAAGTTTTGAAATTTTCACTCATGGGTATCCTATACACCTGGAATGCTTAAGTATCATTTTCGGTGTCCATACATCCATCCATCCACGAATAACCCTATGGAGGCGAAGCCCTGATAAAGCAAGGGCGATATCATCATGAAAATGCGATGTCAATGCATGAGTCACACATACAGATCATGCACAAGCTTCAGCCACTCAATGTGCACGAGGGGAGAAACTTCATCCCTCAAGACCACCATACAATGCAATTAATTCATACAGATGATGTATATGGGTCATAATGATGGAAGTACGCTACCTATAGAATACATTCCTCCTTCCCAAGGAGAGACAGGGTCTAAATACATGGACAAATACTCTAAGGAGAAGTGAAGTCCTTTAATGGGGCCCAACACTTTGGGGTGACCCATAAGCTAAGGGAGTCAATAAGTCTTAATGGAGGAACGGTCCTAATCAAGGTCCAAGGTGGGCGTTCAACCACCCATAAGGACCCTATGGGCCTACCTTAGGGCCACTAAGGAGGACATCCAACCTCAACTGGGTCCCAAAAGGTACCCCGTTACGGATATAAAGTAAGGTCCAAGGCCCAAACAATTCATGGCCCAGTGGGCCACACACTAAGCCAAATACATAGGCAACATGGTGGGCCCTTAAATAAGGTTTGGGCCCAACCCTAAGGGTTATGAATCCACTCGTTGTGGTGAGCCTAATGGGCACCTCATTATTTTAAACATATGGGTAATCATTACATTTAAAACAAGTAAGTTGGGCCTCACATCTCGACCCAAGCATGGATCCATTTTAAATGGGCAAGTATGGGCCCAACTACTTGAGTATTTGGCCCATAAAACCCATCACAATGGCATGATAATATAGGCCCCAAAGGTCTAATGGGCCTATCAAAAGTTTCAAGACAATGGACCTAGGAAACACCAACAAATAACTAAGAAGACTAGTCCAATAAAACCCAATTGGAATGGGCCTTAAATATGCACTAATTAAGCCTAAAATATAACTAAATTAGGGTAAGATATGTATAATAATATCTCCAATTTTGGTAGACCATGCTGTCCCAAAACATTCATTTATGGGCAGCAACCATGGGCCTATTGCTGAAATTCCAGCCCTCCCACAATCTGGCATTGCAAGAAATTCAAAAATTAATTAAATTATCTATTTATTTTAGTTCCTACTGGCCCATACATGTCATAGGGGGGTCCACCAAAAAAAGGGAGTAGATTAAACACATAAATCAGATGGGCTATGCTGCTGGACTGGACGCCCAGCAGCAACCCAATGGGTTGGGCGTCCCATGTGTAGGCAGCCTTATGGGCTAGGGTATTTGGCCCAAAAACTCATCCAAGGGCCCCCAAAAATAGAAAACTATAAAGGGAGGATGATCATTGCCCCTATAGACCCCACATGGATGAATGATGGGATATAAAATACATTAAGGTGGGCCCACAAAGTGGCCTAGACGGCCAGCCAAGGTTGGACGCCCCAGCCTGGATGTCCTAGCTTGGTGGGCTACTCCACGCCTCACCGCGGACAGTACAGGGGCTCGTTGGCCCGAAAATTTTGTAGGTTGGTACTTCCATGGGTGGACCACACCTCCACAAAATTCATGATTTTTGGATACTCAGAAGTATTTTAATTTATTTTATAGAAAACAGTCTGTCCAAAAATTTTGGTCATCCTGGACGTCCCAAAGTGGTGGGCCGGTCCAGCCCTTTCCACGGTGTGCGCAGGGGTCCGTTGAGCCTAAAATTTGGTAGGTAGGTCCTACCATTGGTGGACCACTTCCTTATAAATTTTTATAATTTTTGGATACCCAAAAAAGTTTAATTAAATTCAAAATCACATTCTGTCGCGGGTGAAATGTTGCTGAAATTATAACTGTCCCTATGTTTGGGACCACATGGGGTGGGCCTGGACCCACCCAAACCCTTGAAAATTTGGGGAAAAGGTGGCACTACATCTGGACAACAAGTGGGGTCCACTGGGGTGGCCCACTTATTCCATAAACTCAGGTAAAAATGCTCATTTCCAACTTGCAGTGTTGCTGAACAATCCAGAAATTTCTAGACAGTTGGCCCACTTTGGCCCATCCCATGGGCCTCAATCATGGGAGAAATGGTGTGGGCCCCATTCCACATCAAAGTGGGGTCCATGCACTATAAAATCCCTAAGGAAATTTAGGGGAAAAGGGCATGTAAACAGATCCAAATATTGGCTCAAAAGTCATGCTCTAATTGGACCTGAAATCTGGACAGCAACATATGTTGTCTATATTACGGCCCAAATAAATAAATTCAATGGTTTATTGCCCTGATCCATCAAGTGGGGTCCACCTTGATAGGTTAGAAAAATTTCAGATCCATTAGTGCATTAAAATCTCCATTAAAAATCAAGTTTGAAGGCCACCCAACCCATGCATGCATGGTGGGCCTGAACGTCTAACTAGGTGGGCTTGGACGCCCCATCTCCCTGATGGATATGAGATGTTGCTGACCTTCTTAGTGGGCCACACATCATCAGAGACAAATAGAAGAAAAAGGAGAGAAAGGGAGAGAGGAGGAGAGTGATCCGGCCATTGGTGGAAGGTCCCGCCACTAATGAACCTTCCACACCACAATCCATGCCATCCACTATGTACGTATGCTACATGCAAGAACTATACATCGAAAAAAAAGTTGCTAGAGGGTGGGACACCTTTCCCCACTATGCATGCAAAGGTCTAAGTGGCCTAGGAGATACTAGAATGAAGAGGAAGTACATCATGGTGGGTCCATGGAGAATGGCCCACCATGGAAGAAAAGAGTAAGATCCAGGCCCATGGCCTTCATCCTAGGAGCCATGTAGGACCTCCACCATGGATTGGTGGGTCCTACATGCTTCCATGCATGCAAGAAAAAGAAAGAAAAGAGAAGAAAGGGAGAAGAAGATAAGAAGAGCACCCACCTTAAGATCTCTATCCAAAACTCCACTCCAAGCTTCTAAGGGTCCAACGAAGCAAGATGAAGGGGTGAGATGAGGTTTTGATGGATGGATGGGGAGAGAAATGGGAGATGAGGGACTGGAATATTGCAATGTTGCTAGGAGAAGAGAGAGAAGAGAGTAGAGAGAAATGAGAGGGAGAGGAGAGAAATGAAGTGAAAGGCTGGCAAGGGTGGGTTTTAGCCCAAGTAATGATTACTTTTCTAGGAAATGGGCTCTCTCTCTCCCTAGAGAAGAGAAATTCTGAAAATTTCAGATATAGGTAAGAGGGAAAGTGGCTTTTGTATGGAAAATGGAAAAAGGAGCCCTCTTTGGTAAGAGGACTCATGATTACTAGCTAGCTAAGTAGGCTAGGGACCTAGCCTACTCCACCTACCCTATGATGGCTAGGGTGATGAAACCTAGGCTAGAGACTTGCACCAAAACCTAGGTGGGCCCCATAATCACGATCAATGGCCTAGAATGAGCACGGTCCACAACTCATGATCTACAACTCAGATTGTCGCACGAGACGCGGCGTTAGAACCACGGCGATGATGCGGTCGCTATGGCACTAGTTTCGAGTCGATTCGGGTCAGGTTTATATGATGGAACTTAAGTATCATCGCAAATGCAAACCGTAGGTCGAGGTTCGCTGGAATTCGACCGGTAGGACCGCGGGACCAAGATGAACGAAATGCATACTCATACACACTCATGTACACATGCGAACTCGTGTCAGGTCTCACGTGTAGCATTTCCCATCTACAAATTAAAAAGAAAGAAAGGAAAGAAAGAAAAAGAAAAGGAAAAGAAGAAGATCATAAATGCATAAAAGTGAAATCGGACTTTTTCCAAAAAAAAAAAAAAAAGGATAAAAAGTGAGCAAGCATGTTGGGTATTCAAAACAAGATAAGCTGGAGATCATTCAAACTTCAGACACATTGCCTAAGCAACCCTACCTGAGGAAATGTCACTGAAACAGAAAATAAAATGTGGATCAGTGAGTGAGATGACAAAGAACCATACAAAAGTAAGAGGAAATAAAATGTGCAATGCTAAGACAAAGGGATACTATGAAACTCAATCCATTCCAAGGATTTAGTTGGATTGGATGGCATCTCCAGAGCATTTGATTCCTTTCCAGCTCTCCCCACAGGGGTCACCACCAACAAAATTCCATCCAATGAGTTGGGGTGGGAAGTCCAGGGAGATGTAAAGGCCCTACAGAGCTGCGACTGCAATGAGAAAAGGGAAGGGGTAACTCAGGAATTCCATTTGATTTACTGAGTGGAAGTGTTAGAATTTCTGTACTAAGAAAAAGAAAGTGTGAGAATTCCATTTGGTCTTTAGGCAATATTATGCACAGTATTCTCTGGGATTTCAATTTCTACAAATGGAGCCCATGCACAGAAACTTTAATAGTTTCACCATGAATGATTTCAATACACATTTTTCACTTTAACATGTTGACATTGATTCATTAGAGTAAAATGGTGTACAAGCCATAAGCATTTCATACATGATGTATTGTATTCCTTGACTTTGCCCATTACTCACTGCTTCATCTATTGTACCCCAAAGCAAAGGACCTATCTTCAAGTTATGAACTATAGTTTACAAAGCAGTAATTTTCAATTGGGGCCCACTATTTATATGCAATCTTTTTGGTATATATGCCCTCTGTTTTTACTTTCTTTTATCAGAAAGTAAAGTTCATTAAGAAACAAAGCCTAGAGGCAAATGGCTACCCCATTACAACATCAACACCGACCAATCTCCAAGAAATACATCAGTACTTGACCTTAAAATTCCTTTAATCTCCAACCTGAAAGTTATCTAGCTACTACTAATCTAATGTGGCTGACTGGACTAAGTACATGATCAGAGTATATTGAGCAAAACCAAACCCCTGCAGCATATTTTTTTCCACTAATATGGGTGGGTATCGTTTAATAGATTAACAGGAATAAATGAACCCAAAAAACAATAAAAAGGGGAAAAAAAACCATACATTTCCATTAGCAGTGAAATAGAACAAGGTTCATCCTTATCTTTGACAACCTTGACACCATCATCCCCTCCAGCATTATGTATTGCTGCATTGAACTCAGAACTTACAGACCAGCTTCCTACATGAAGATTTCGCTCAATCTACAACTAAAAATGTCAAAAATCATTCAGAAGATGTCGTTCAATTTAAACCCAATCACTGCCATTGCGAGAAAACCTCATCCTAAATCCCTA
>JAJHSJ010000003.1:21268328-21335227 GCA_021015155.1 Magnolia officinalis
ATAACCTAAACGTTTATAGTCTGCACCTTCCGCCGATAGACTCGTAACGAACTCAGTTTATATGCTAAGTCTTCGTCTACGACACAACGGCAACTTATAGCATAAAATAGGTTAGCTATTGCACCACTTACTCTATTTGAATCCCTAAAACAGATTATGGTTGCAATTTCTTACCCAACAATATAATCAGAATCGCCGGTACGGCGATACAGGAGCAGTGGTTAAGCACGTAGAGTGATGGGATCGAATCCTAGGAACTTTCTCTCACTCTCTCTCTCTCTCTCTCCTTCTCTCTTTGCTCTCTTCTCTCTCTTAGGTTTCCAAATTCGTATGGAATGAGAGAGGAGTAGGTTAAGGCACTTATATAGGCCCAGAACTGATAGGAGTGGCCCCAAGGCCATAGTATACTTAGGTTATAGGCAAATAGCGGTCATTTTAGTCCGATCGGGTTTGTGGATCGACCGTAACGGACCAATTTCAGTTCAACAGTTGTCGTCACTCGATCAGGGCCACAAGTACAATGACCTGTGTAGGAAAATTTCCCTGATCCTAGGGTGTATTCGAGTCAAATTTTGATGGTCTGAAACCTTAAATTTGGCTTGCACACGAACGGCCCAAATCACTTAAATCTGAGTTCATTTTCTAAAGATATTCGCGTTTCTCACACACTTCGCTCCGGGCTCAAGTTGTGCATTTCTGGATACTATTAGGATTTGATTTTTGAGATAGTTGTCAAGTCCAGTAAGGCGATCATAACCGTATAACTTCGTGTTAATCGGACTTTCAACGCGCGGTCCAGGTTTGAAACGGAGTTTCAACATGCTCCCGAGGGCAACTGGGTTTAGAGATTGATCCTAGGTTTTTAGGCAATGTAGCGTTAACGGTTCTGCTAGTTTTGGGTCTTGCAGTTCGTATTTAAAGTAGTTAGTGCTAATTTCACAGATAATCTAGTTTAGCACTTAGTTAATTCTCGCCTAATTTTTAAATGATTTGGTCCCGAGTGATTTCTATCTGAGGTGGTACTCGGGTCTTTGTACGAATTTTTCCAAGACGTTACACATATAACATGATAACCGCGACCCATATAACAAGATAACTGCGACCCATATAACAGGACAATTATATCCATACAACTGCGACCCATATAACAGGAAAACTGTGACCCATATAACATGACAACTGCGATCCATAGAACAGGACAACTACGACCCATATAACATGACAACTGCGACCCATATAACATGACAATTGTGACCCATATAACAGGACAATTGTGACCCATATAACATGACAACTACGACCCACAACTGCGACCCATATAACATGACAATTGTAACCCATATAACAGGACAATTGCGACTCATATAACATGACAACTATGACTCATACAACTGCAACCCATATAACAGGACAACTACGACCCATATAACAGGACAACCACGGCCCCATATAACATGGTAAAGGTCATGGTTGTAATGTGGTAAGGGTTGTGGTTGTAATGTAGTAAGGGTCGTGGTTGTCAGGTTGATGTAATTAATGACTTGATTATTTTCAAAAAATATAAGTTGAGACCCACAATGGGGTGATTCGTTTCCTCTACCTTGTCAGCCAGCTCGTCATGGGGTCAAAAAGTCCTGACTTGGGCAGTGTCCATTTCTAACAAACATCACAGTGAGCATAAAAAGTTTCAACAGTGGGTGTCAGTGTGACCATTATTTTCTATTATGTGGCCCACACGATCACTGGATTAAGTTGATATTTGAGCCCTAACCTTAAAATGACATGGCAAAAAGGATGGGCGGCATGGATTATACACATACATCAATGTCGGCCCCACGAGTTAGGCCTTGCCCACACCCAAAAAAAAGGTTTCTGTCCACATCACTTTCTCAGCATTAAATATATTTTTTTTAAACACACTCACACACACACCCCCACACACTCACGCCGTAGTGGGATTTCACCACCTATGGGTACTTGAACCCTTGACCAGGTGTTGAAACTCCTGAGAGTCTACCACCAGAGCAAGAGTAAGGACCCTCTCAGTATTAAATATATGTAACTTCTTATTCACTCAAAAACAATATAACTAGTGAACTAAGGACAAGGGCATTTTCGTCCAAATGATTTTTCAAAGCTTGTCAGAAGGCCACCTTTGGAATATTTGGAAGGTTGAATCTCTTTAAGGAATTTGACCATACTTCGAGGCTAGTGCGGTCAAATTTTCGAAAAATTACTAAAAGATCTCTGCCCGGTAGGTTTCATATCCGGCTTAATAACCTTATGTAGGGACCACTGGTCAAGCGTCCCGCCCAAAACCTATTTCCAATAATTATTACAATGGTGGTGAGACTCACTCACTCAATCAATTTGAATAATCTAATAGTCGGATCTAAATCTATATCGCCCACCTGATAAGAGTCTTATACTACTCTACTAATTTTCCACCAAAGACTGAGACATCAGATGGTGCCCGTGTAAGCAACCATCCCCTTGCAGAGCCAGCTCTTCCTCAAGCTCCGCAATCCGTTCATCTCTCTCAGCAACCGCCTCCCACAGCCGTTCATTCTCATTTCGTATCACCTCGAACTGGCACACTATCCCCTCGATCTGGGCCTCGATAGCCTCATCGCTGAGCTCGAAAGCGGTCTCCACCACCCTCATGACGCGCCACAGGCTCACCACCACCAGCAGCCCACCAGCCTGGCCCTCCACCAATACTTCCAGGATCAACGCTCCGATCAACACCAGGCCATCCACGACGCGACCCGGTTGCCTGAAGAATGAACAGCCCAGCGCAACAGATAGAGCCAGCATCCTGACCAAAAGAACGGTCAGGATTGCGATCCCACCCCAGTGGTACAACAACACCTGGGTTGCACCCTTGTTCTTCTTGTTGCAAGTTAGGAGGGAGGAGGATAGTTCGAGGACGGTGAGGATGAGGTCTAATAGTAGAAGGGAGAGAAAGAAGAGGTGGGCTGGCGTTGATTCGAGGAAGCTCGCGAGGTGGGCCCTCCATGGTGCTCTCCTTGCAACATGTTGCTGTTGTTCTTGTTTGATGGTGCAATGGAAGACGAACCGGTGCAATCTCTGCCGTCGGTTCCAGTTTGTGATGAGATTTTGTATGGACGATTGGAGGGTGGTGATAGAGGTTGGATTTGGAGGAGGGTGTTGTTGGATATCCATGGATGGTGGTTTGGGTGGTTGTTTGAGGGGAGGAATGCCTTCGAAGTGGTGGGGTATTTTATGTAGAGTTCATTTTGTATCCGTCGCGACATAGAATCTAACCGCTGTTGCCGACTGTTGGGGCCACGTGCTGATCGAATCAGTGATCAGAACCGTCCACTCTGTGGAATCAATGATATATGGTCTGTCTTAATAAATTCAAGCTGAATGGATATATTTAAACATGGTTTTCCGGAGATGAATTTAGCACAATGGAAGGAAGATTTTCAACGGATCTTGTTAAGCTCAAAATCAAAGGCCATCATTATCACTGAAGCTTGATTATAGGATAATAGCTTATCTGTTGTACTAGATAAAATATCAACGATCCAAATCATCGGAGCACCTATGCTGTGGCGACACACACTTTACTCTTTGTTGTCGCGACATTGACACGTATTGGATGAGTTCTATGGAAAAGAAGACATGGTTCATAGTCCACATCTTTGAACAGTATACACGTGTTTCAAATCTAGAAAAGTGGGTTAAATGATATAGTGATCCAGACCGTTTCTCATCAAAGTAAAACAATTCATAAAAGATTCCAGAATCCATCTTGCGAGATTTCCGGTTAAATACCGGCCGCTGCTATATTTATCATATTAACCGTACATTTTTCAGGCCTCAAAATAAAAAGCTACAGTTGTCTTAATAAGAAGATTTTCATAGAATAGTCCATCCACGGTGGGGAAAAATAGATGAGTGGTCTAGATTACTGAAACATGGACTCCACTTGCTAGATTGCAAAAACCCACACGTCATATAATGCCTCTGTATTACATTATACGACACAACAAGGGCGGTGGTGGCCGTTGGTGAAGTGCACGCATGGTCGAGCTTTACATGCTTTGTGATCACGTTGAAAACCTGAATAATGCAACTGTTTTTCGTCCATAGTAGATGGAAGAATTATAGGGTCCGGATGCTCATAACATGAAAGTGTCGTGATGTTCAGAGATCCTGGCCGTTGTTCTCAATGGAACCGCAATGGATGCGCGATGGATATCAAAATAACCCAGATCGAACGTTTTCAGCCCTTTGATTTGACACCATCGATAAACAATTAGAGATGAAACAACTTAACTGCCCATGATAACAATCATGGTGAGATGGATAGGATCAGCTAACTAAATTTTTAGCTGATCTAAACGGTTGCTCTGATGGGCTCCACCTACGATGGGCGTTGGCCACAAGTCTCCTATGTTAAGAGATGCTAATCCTTCTGGTATTTGGCCTTTCCACCTTTATTATGGACCATTGGTGTATTTTCCATCTTAGCGGTCTATTTGCACGCCAGCATATTGCAGGGTTTGAATCTTCCAATCTGTGACAGTTCGGATCCACTCCTTTTTTTACGGTGGATTCCCTAGGAGCCATCGCCAGTTTGGATCACCAGACCATGGCCCTGGCACGCACGGGATCCTCGCCGTTACATGGCATAAGGTTTATGGTGGCAGCAGATCCAAACTGTATATCTGTTGTGTCTCGTAGTAAATACCACAATTGAAAATCACATGGACAGGATCCAATCACAACCGTTGGTTTTATTAGGTGTTTTTTCTTTTATTAGAAGTGATTACTAACATACATTAGTCGCCAATCATGTGAGCCTTACAATGCGCTCGAGCTGATTTTAACGCCCCATGAGGTCGAGATGTGTGGGCCCCACCGCGACGTTCCGAATATCTACCCCATCAGTCAGATGCACCATTCCATCGTGGGCCTAGGTGTCAAAATCAAGTCAATCCATGACTTGTGTGGGCCACACCACATACAGAAGTGGTGAGGGGCCATGCACCATTAAAACATTCATAACCATTTTTGAGGGCCCACCGAGATGTGGTTTGCAAATCCAGCCCATCCATTATGTGTGTCCCACTTGAATGAGGGTTCAGACCAAGTTTCAGGCGCATGCAAAACTCAAGTGGGCCCCACCAAGTGCTTTTATATGTTTTAACAGAGTCTTCACATAATTTTAGATGTTATGGCCCACTTGAGTTCCGTATACGGCTGAATATCCCATAATTTAAAGGGTACCCAACAAATGCACAGTGCTGATGGTCAAACACATCACGGTGGGGCCCACACAGCTCGACCTCAAGGGGAGATATATAGATATATATATATATATATATATATATATATATATATATATATATATATGGGAAAAGGTACAATGCCCTCGAGCTGACGATAAGCTCCCATGAGGTCGAGCTGTGTGGGCCCCACCGTGATGTGTTTCGACCATCAACACCGTGCATTTGATGGGTACCCTTTAAATTATGGGATATCCCAAAACTCGGCTATATACGGAACTCAGGTGGGCCATACCATCTAAAATTATGTGAAGACACCGTTAAAACATATAAAAGCACTTGGTGGGGCCCACCTGAGTTTTGCATGTGCCTGAAACTTGGTCTGAACCCTCATTCAAGTGGGACACACATAATGGATGGGTTGGATTTGCAAACCACATCTCGGTGGGCCCTCAAAAATGATTATAAATGTTTTAATGGTGCACGGCCCCTCCCCACTTCTGTATGTGGTGTGGCCCACACAAGTCACGGATTGACTTAATTTTTGAGACCTAAGCCCACGATGGAATGGTGCATCTGAATGATGGGGTAGATGTTCGAAATGCATCACGTTGGGGCCCACACAGCTCGACCTCACGAGTCTCATGAGGTCGAGCGCATAGTGCCTTTTCCCACATATATATATATAGGGAAAAGGTGCAATGCGCTCGAGCTGACGATAAGCTCCCATGAGGTCGAGCTATATGGGCCCCACCGTGATGTGTTTCGACCATCAACACTATGCATTTGATGGGTCCCCTTTAAATTATGGGATATCACAAAAATCAGCCGTATACGGAACTCAGGTGGGCCATACCATCTAAAATTATGTGAAGACACCATTAAAACATATAAAAGCACTTGGTGGGGCCCACCTGAGTTTTGCATGCGCCTGAAACTTGGTCTGAACCCTCATTCAAGTGGGACACACATAATGGATGGGCTGGATTTGCAAACCACATCTCGGTGGGCCGTCAAAAATGGTTATGAATGTTTTAATGGTGCACGGCCCCTCTCCACTTCTGTATGTGGTGTGGCCCACACAAGTCACTGATTGACTTGATTTTTGAGACCTAGGCCCACGATGGAATGGTGCATCTGACTGATGGGGTAGATTTTCAAAACGCATCACGGTGGGGCCCACACAGCTCGACCTAATGGGACAGACTCGTGAGGTCAAGCGCATAGTACCTTTTCCCACATATATATATATATATATATATATATATAAAGGGCCCAAAAGGAAGTTTTACGAGCTAAACGTAGATTGCTTACTATTTTCATTTTTGACCTTCTTTTGAAGGGGCATATAATAATCAACTAATAACACTACAAGAAAAATAGGCATAGCCGTCGATTGGGGTTATCCTTTGCCCGCAGCCAAGTTTACCGGCAGCCAGTAAAGGGGCTCTAAAATGAAAAACGAGATGCCCTCATATGCGCTCGCCCGATCTACTCTCTCTTTTAAAATGAACAGAAAAAGACTCTCTCTCTTTCTCTCTCTCCATTGTAGAATCGAGGAATAACAACTAGTCAAAAACAGTAAACCTAACCCTAGAAATCTCTCTCTACACACACCCACAAACTCTCTCTCTCTCTCTCTCTCTCTCTCTCTCTCTCTCTCTCTCTCTCTCTCTCTCTCTCTCAACCCTAATTCTTTCAAAATCATGGTTACTGAAGACTAGGGTTTTTGGATGTGAGATTGTTCGGAGCCGTCATTGCCGATCTTCCCAGCGACGCAGCAGCAACAGCGAGGGCTTCTCCCAGGTAGCGCTGAACAATGGTAGTACGGATGCGCCGAAGCTGACAGTGTTGGGATCGTTCAAGGGGTCAAGGAGGCGGACATTGGTCCGGCTGAGCCTCGATGCAGATGAGTTCATAAATCTGCTGCACAGGTCGGATCCAGTTAAGGTGGAGTTGAATCAATTGGAGAATGAAGTCAGAGTTGGGCTGGATTGCAATTGTGATCCCAGTGGCTTTTGGTGGTTTCTTTAATTTTTGGGGGTGATTTGAAATGGCATTTTCCTGAATTGCAGATAAGGATCGGGAGTTGGGGGAAGCGCAGGCGGAGATCAAGGCATTGAGGTTATCAGAACGTTTGAGAGAAAAGGCGGTCGAAGAGGTATTAATTTTAATTTATTTATTTTGGGATTTTCTATATTTGGCTATCAGGCGTTTTATTTTGATTTAAAATCTGATTTCAATTTTAGATTTATATGTAATAGTGTATTACATTGTGTTTTTGGATTTTCGGTAATTGGCATTTTTTTATTTTTTTATTTTATACGAGGTTTGCCATCTCGTGCACAATATGAAAGGTGGATGTTGATGCGGCAGCAGTTAAAATAGTCATGGCTGGAACTGGGTGTGAAAATGGTAGTAAAGTGGAACAAGTAAGAAATGGCCTTCATATTGATATATTTAACATTGTTGCTTTGTGGAATAAAACTGCAAATCCTATATAAAAGAGAGGATATGTGGCTATTAGAGTCTTTTTTCTTCACTTAAAAACTGGACTTCATGGAGGATGTGTTTTTTTAGGTTTGAGACATGTCCTACCATTTCTTTACTTAGTTATTATTGAGATTAATGCCCCTAAAATTGATTTATCAGATTTTATTATGCCTTTCTTTTAATAAAAAGATGTTTGAGATCCTATCTTGATCTCTATAAGTTTATTTGCTGATTTGTTGTTTATGGATCTTGAATTGTGGTTAGTTTACCCATATTTATTGTTTGGAATATCATTTGGTAAAAAGATAGTCCATTTAAAGAAGTGGACAGCCTGTAG
The DNA here is from genome assembly GCA_021015155.1 of Magnolia officinalis. Classification (NCBI taxonomy): domain Eukaryota; kingdom Viridiplantae; phylum Streptophyta; class Magnoliopsida; order Magnoliales; family Magnoliaceae; genus Magnolia; species Magnolia officinalis. Next base: position 21,276,420 of record JAJHSJ010000003.1, read on the forward strand.
TACAATACAGGCAAATTTACTTGTGTAGACAGCTAGATCAGAATAATGCAATCTATTTTTATTTTTTGTGTGTCTATTTTCCTGCAGTAAGCATTATATTATATTGTTGTTTCTTTCTAGGTGCTTGTGTATAGTTTGCAAACCATGGCATGTCTTTGTGGAATTTTCTGTTAGTGGGAATGAGCTAAGTGAGACATCATCAAAAAAAGAAAGCTCTGCATGGATGAGCACATCTCTCATGGGAAGGCAGAGCTCTCGCCTTGATCAATGGAAGGTATTGGAAGCTCTAAGGCATTTGAGAGGAGAAACAAGAGAGCAAAAATCTGGCACCATGCTCGAGACTTTTAGACAACGGGATTTTGAAAATGCCAAAGAATATTTGTTGATTCGCTTTGTCTCTTTTGCAGTCACAGCACTAAAAGATCTTTTCAGTTTCCTGAACTTTGTTTTTGGATGATCCAATAGCCCCAATCTTTACTGGGTTTTCCAATCGAATGTAGACAAGTGCTCATTTTTTATACAAACTTTTGTTAATCTTCCATCTATATGTCATGAATGGGTTTCTAGTTGCCTTGACTCGTGGACTATGGCCCATGATATCAACAGTCTTGATAACCATAGACATGAATCACATGTAGAATGGGGATGTCGTAGTTAGCACTTCATGAAACTCCATGAAGCGTGCACATGGCAGTAACATCCCTTCAAATCATAAACATCCATTGGAGCAAAGCCACGCATCCAGAATAACTCAATCAACTGTTTTGGTTTTCAATACATTTCTTTGCCCAATTTTGTCAGTATTATAGCTGAATTATTTGAACTGAGAAGACTTGCTTGCTTAATCAGGCTGCGTTTGAATCTTGGGATATTTATGTCCACTTCATTAGTATAATTTTGCTACCAATAGTTGGAAATGAGACAGAACATGCTAGTGCAATCATATTCTCTTTTAAGAACAAGGTGGTATGCAAATACTTTTGATGGTATTTGGAATCTATTACTATCTCATGATTATTCTATGTATTAAAGATCTTGATCTCTAATGCATTAATAGAAATCAAGATTTCTAATACATAATTACTGTTAGCTAAAATGAGACCAACTCATTTTTTAGGCATGTAACAAATAGGGACTCACTAGATTCCTGGCAGTTATCTATAACCACGGGGATGATGGAATCCAGGATGCAGACCTAGTTGTCTTGGAGGGAATGGTGTGTGACTGTGTTTTTCTTCTTTCATATTGGACAGGTGAAGCATCTCGAGGTTGCTCAGTTCTTGGGAGAGAGGTTGTATGACTGTTTTTTTAAGTATTTGGCTCTGTTTTCATCTAAAGAAAGTAACCTGTCATGAGACAATTTCAAGTTTATTTGGTGATGCCCTATTTTGAATGGTAGCTGACACTGGATTTTGTTTTCTGAAAACTACTGTGAATCTGATTTTTCTTATTTCTTATTTTCTAAATGTAAACCTCTATTAGAGACATCCCGGAATGGATATCTTGCAGCGATTTCAGAATCAAGTTTTTAATTTTTTTTCCCTCAAAAGGGGGTTGCCCAACTCTTTGGGAAACCCGGATTCATAAAAAAATGGAGATTTACAACCTGGACTTAGGTTCTATTGCAGGCGGTGGTTTGGACGGTAGCAGTTGCAACTCTCGTCTGTTTTTCATCTGAGACAAACATCTCAGCTATGGTGTATAATCATTTTTTACTGAATCTAAGTGAATTGTTTGATCCCCAGCTATGACAGATCTTAGTGATAACGCTGGGCAGGCAGGCCAACACAACCGTCAGTAAATCCCGCATTTAAGCAGCTGCTGGCACAGCCGTCAGTAAATCCTACAAAAGGAGAAGGTAGGCATGGTTGCCAATGTCGAGAAGTGGAGCCACATCTGGGGCACCCACGACCAGTCGAGGTTGCGCGGATTTCGTGTCACAAGTCCTTTCGCGCAACTGGGATGCGGAAAGGGAAGTTGCCAAAACTATAAATTGGGGTTCCTAGGGCTATTCTATGTTAGGGTGAATTTTAGGAAATTATTCTGAGGTGTGGGCAAAGGATTTTCTCTGTACTTTCAAGGGAGAGGTTAGTATATTGCCTTGTAATCTTCGTTTCTCTTCATAGTGGAATTTTGCATCCGTGGTTTTTTACCCTATTTTGGGGTTTTTCCACGTATATCTTGTCTTGTGGTTTGTTTTGGATTGCTTTGATCTATTTCTAGTTTATATTTCTTTCTGTCTATCGTTTGTGGGTGAGGCCTTAGATTGGATCTAGGCTCACTGCGTTGTTGACGTGCTGCGCAACAACTGGTATCAAAGCTATTGGTTTAGTTCTATTGGGAGCGATGGCAGAAGATGGAAAAACTAGAATTGAGAAGTTTGATGGTTCAAACTTTGCCTTCTGGAAGATGCAGATGGAGGATTATCTGTATCAGAAGGACCTCTATATTCCTCTAAGAGGAAAAGAGAAGAAACTAGAAAAGTTGACAGATGATGAATGGTTTTTACTGGATAGGAAGGCTTTAGGAACGATCCGACTCTCTTTGTCTAAGAGCGTCGCCTTCAATATATCCAAGGTAAAAACGACAAAAGAATTAATGGAAGCCCTAGCCACCATGTATGAAAAGCCCTCAGCATCCAACAAGGTTCATCTTATGAAACAGCTATTCAACATGAAGATGTCAGATGGTGGGAGTGTGGCTGAACATCTAAACAAGTTCAATACAGTCACGAGCCAGTTGGAATCTGTTGGCATTGCTTTTGAGGATGAGGTCAGGGCGTTATTGATCTTATCCAGTTTGCCAGACAGTTGGGATGGTTTGGTGATTGCTGTGAGCAATTCTTCAGGATCGACAAAGCTGAAATTTGATGATGTGGCCGGTCTAATTCTCAGCGAAGAATCTAGAAGGAAGGCATCAGGAGTTTCAGGGGATTCAGGGAATGCTTTAAACGTTGAAGGAAGAGGAAGATCGCTGAACAAAGGAGGCAATAAACACAGGCATTCTAAGTCAAAGAATAAGTCCAAGGGACCGAAAGACAAAGACGGGTGTTGGCATTGCGGCAAGAAGGGGCACATGAAACGTGATTGCAGGGCGCTCAAGAAATAAGAAGGAAGCTCTCAAAGTGGGAAAGATTCAGTGAATCTGTCTGAGGAGAGCGACACAGAGGCGTTGATCTTGTCTCTTAATGCGAGGAATGAGTCTTGGGTTATAAACTCGGGTGCTTCGTTTCATGCTACTTCGTGTAAGGAAGTTCTGCGTGATTATGTGTCAGGTGACTTTGGGAGAGTCTACCTGGGTGATGATGAGCCGTGCAATATTGTTAGAAAGGGAGATGTTCATGTAAATCAGAAAGACGGAACGGTCTTGAAATTGAAGGATGTCAGACATGTACCGAGTTTGAAACGTAATTTGATCTCAGTGGGACAGTTGGCTGATACCGGTTATGTGACGACATTCAACAGTGACTCCTGGAAGATCACAAAAGGTGCCTTGGTAATATCTCGAGGCAAAAAAGAAGGTACTTTGTACGTGACTTCAGGATCGTATAGTTCACTCGCAGTCGCATCAACTGGAGTGAATGGGCAGTTATGGCATCAGAGGCTGGGACATATGAGTGAGAAAGGGATGAAAGTGCTATTGTCAAAAGGGAAGCTACCAGGGCTGAAGTCTATTGACTTGGAATTCTGCGAGGACTGCGTGTATGGCAAGCAGAAGAGGGTAAGCTTCAAGAAGACGGGACGCGCTCCAAAGACACATTGTTGGAGCTTGTACACACTGATGTGTGGGGACCGGCACAGGTATTATCTCTTGGTGGCTCACATTATTTTGTTACCTTTATTGATGATGCTAGTAGAAAACTGTGGGTCTACTTCTTAAAACATAAATCTGATGTATTTGATGTATTTAAGAAGTGGAAAGTTATGGTAGAAAATGAGACAGGTAAAACAGTAAAGTGTCTCAGATCTGACAATGGGGGAGAGTATTGTGATAAGAGGTTTGAGGAGTATTGTGCAGCAAATGGAATCAAACATTAGAAAACGATTCCAGGGACACCACAGCAGAATGGTTGGCTGAGCGCATTAACAGGACCATCCTTGAGCGCGCCAGGAGCATGAGGTTACATGCAGGGTTGCCCAAGACCTTTTGGGCAGATGCTGTGAATACTGCTGCATATCTCATCAATAGAAGTCCCTCAGCACCATTGAATGGTGGGCTACCAGAAGAAGCGTGGACTGGGAAAGAAGTGAACCTTGCACATCTCAGAGTGTTCGGTTGCACTTCATATGTTCACATTGATGCAGAGCACAGAAACAAGCTGGATGCGAAGTCCAGGAGGTGCACGTTTATAGGCTATAAGCAACATGATTTTGGCTATAGGTTCTGGGATGCAGAAAACAGAAAAATCATCAGAAGCAAGGACGTAGTCTTTAATGAAAAAGTGATGCATAAGGACAGTGTGCAGGAAAATAAGGCCGAGAAAAAGGAATTCGTAGAGTTGGAAGAGTTACCGGACATGGGTGTTACAGTGCCACAGGATGAGGCAGAGCCGCATACACCAGTTGTGAGGAGGTCTACTCGGGAGAGGAGACCCACGGTCCGATACTCACCCTCCTTACATTATCTACTACTGACAGATAATGGTGAGCCAGAGTGTTTTGAAGAGGCGTTACAGTCAGATATAAGGGTTAAGTGGGAGCAGGCCATGGATGATGAGATGGACTCTCTTGAGTCTAATCGTACATGGGAGCTAGTCACTCTACCCAAGGGTAAGAAAGCTCTTCATAACAAGTGGGTTTACAGACTGAAGGAGGAGCACGATGGTTCGAAACGGTACAAGGCCAGATTGGTTGTGAAAGGGTTTCAACAAAAGGCAGGTATCGATTTCACTGAAATATTTTCACCGGTAGTGAAAACGTCTATGATTCGCATGGTCTTGAGTATAGTGGTTTCAGAGGACTTACATCTAGAATAGCTAGATGTTAAGACAGCCTTTCTTCATGGGGACCTTAAAGAAGAAATATATATGCATCAGCCGACAGGATACGTGACACCAGGTAATGAGAACAAGGTGTGCAGACTGAAGAAGAGTCTATATGGCCTGAAGTAGGCCCCGAGGCAGTGGTACAAGAAGTTCGATAATTTTATGTCGGGAAACGGTTTTAAGAGATGTCATGTAGACCACTGTTGTTACTTGAAGAAGTTTGATACGTCATACATCATCCTTCTTCTGTACGTTGATGATATGCTTGTGGCTGGCTCAAGCATGGAGGACATCTCAGATCTCAAAAGACAATTGTCTAGAGAATTTGCCATTAAGGATTTAGGAGCTGCAAAACAAATCCTAGGCATGAGGATAAAGCGTGACAGGGAAAACAAGAAATTAGTTTTCTCACAGGCAGAGTACATAGCCAAGGTACTTGATCGATTCAATATGAGAGGTGCTAAGCCGGTTAGCACTCCATTAGCCAACCACTTCAAGTTATCTAAGGAGCAAGGTGCAAAGACGCAGGAGGAACAGGACTACATGGCTAAAGTCCCATACGCGTCAGCTATTGGGAGTCTCATGTATGTTATGGTGAGCACGAGGCCAGACATTGCTCAAGCAGTGGGAGTTGTTAGCAGGTTCATGAACAACCCCGGGAAGGAACATTGGGAAGCTGTGAAGTGGATTCTTAGGTACTTGGTAGGTACTAAGGACGTAGGGCTGTGTTATGGTGGATCGAAAATCAAGTTACAAGGCTACGTGGATTCAGATTTGGCAGGAGATATCGACAGCAGAAGAAGCACTACGGGTTATGTTTTTACTCTGGGTAGTGCTGCAGTCAGTTGGGTCTCTCAGTTACAAAAGATAGTATCTATCAGTACGACTGAAGCAGAATATGTTGCGCCTACAGAAGTATGCAAGGAGATGGTGTGGATGCAAGGTTTTATGGAAGAGTTGGGTAAGAAGCAAGCAGATTGCAAGTTGTACAGTGACAGTCAGAGTGCAATACACTTGGCTAAGAATTCAGCCTTTCATTCAAGGACCAAGCATATTGCCATCAGATATCACTTCATACGTTCGTTACTAGAATATGGATCGATTGCTCTGGAGAAGATTCATACAAGTGAGAATCTTGCGGATATGCTGACCAAGGCGGTCACAAGGGAGAAGCTGAAGCGCTGTTCAGCTTTGATTGGTCTTCAGGCTTGAAGACGAGGAGGTGGTGCACTCCGGATGAAGAAGACAAAGGTTTATGGAGATGTGTCTCCAAGTGGGAGATTGTTGAGAAGTGGAGCCACATCTGGGGCCGCCCACGATCAGTCGAGGTTGCGCGAATTTTGTGTCGCAAGTCCTTTCGCAACTGGGATGCGGAAAGGGAAGTTGCCAAAACTATAAATTGGGGTCCCTAGGGCTATTCTATGTTAGGGTGAATTTTAGGAAATTATTCTGAGGTGTGGGCAAAGGATTTTCTCTGTACTTCCAAGGGTGAGGTTAGTATATTACCTTGTAATCTTCGTTTCTCTTCATAGTGAATTTTGCATCCGTGGTTTTTTACCCTAGTTTGGGGTTTTTCCACGTATATCTTGTCTTGTGGTTTGTTTTGGATTGCTTTGATCTATTTCTAGTTTATATTTCTTCCTGTCTATCGTTTGTGGGTGAGGCCTTAGATTGGATCTAGGCTCACTGCGTTGTTGACGTGCTGCGCAATAGTCAATGCTTTCTTATAGCTCTTCTTTTAGTTATTGTCTATAGCCATAGTAATTGCCTGTATTACTGATGACTTTTCTACCATGTATCTCCCAATTTATCTGCTTGACCACTTCAATTGTAACTAATCCCGTATTAGCTCTTGAAGAATAAATTAATGTTCGTCTTTAAAATTCACATTGTATTGTCTTCTTCTCTTCTTTTTTTTCCTTTCTTTTTGTGCAGCAAGTGAACATGTTTGTTTTAACTGTATAGCTTCTTGATTCTAGAATTCCCATTCTCAGGCCTAATTGCTGGTGATGGATTTGTTTATGGCCTGTTGTTGGATTCAAAACAACCCTACTGTTGGGGCAATAGCATATACATCCAAATGGGTGTCCCTCATCCAATGGCTGAAGAAGCTTCCTACTCAGAATCAGTGTTGGGACCACCATATCTGCGAATTAAGATTGCTTGCCAAAGGGACGTATGCAAACATCTCCATTGTTGAGCTTAGAGAAGACCAGACATGAGTACAATGAAGAGAGTTTTTGCATCAACTTGGTATGTGGCTAATATTGCACTCAATTGCATGTGTGGCAGCCAAAGGGTATCTGATGAATCCAACCCAATGTTTATACATCTGGGTCTCAGTTATGGGACCCATTAAGCAATTGGGACTGGTTCAGGTCTCAATTTTAGGACCTGATTAAAAACAGGTCTAGGTGCTGTCCAGTTTGGGTCTAGGTGGTTTTAATAGTAAATTATATATTTTTTGTATGCATTTATTATTCTAATAAAAGAAATTTCACTTCTAGCACTTTAGTTTTTTGGTTGAATGTCATATCATCTCTTTCATTAAATTGGTTTTGGTCTAATCTTTCAATCATTCTCTAACTGTTAAAAGGAAATAAATTTCCATCTAGAGTTGGTTACGAGTGTATTTTTCTATGTAATTGTTAAAAGCAAATCAATTTCCCCCTCTCTTTTGGTGACTCAAACAGAAGAAGCCATCTCATAATTGAGGTTTTTGCTATAACCTGATTTCTGCACCCATATTCACTCCACAACCGTCATTACTGTCTGAAGGTTGCACCCTTCGTGTATTCCAGATCATATAAATGATGGGCCACATTCAAATATTGCATCAATTGCAAAAGTAGATATAACATTTACATACCAATTCATGCATTAATTTTGAATTCTTTTCTCTCTAGCTTTTCTTAATATACTGATGAAGGCATTGCCTTCTTTTATTAAGATTGGTTCATATTTAAAGATCCTTCTGGTGTTGTTGCTACAACCCGGGCTAAAAATGTAAAGATTCTTCTTTTGCGGGTCACAGATATCTGATGTGGTTGATGAGGAAGTCTGCAAGCTAGATAAAAAGTTCAAGGGAGTCATGTTCGAGTTCGTGTTCTTGGCTTTAGGCATTTATAAGGATTGACAATGGATATTTTAAAGGTAACCTAGTTTATTTTCCCCTAGAATAGCAAAAAGTGAGTTTGGTCCGGTCCCATCCACTATTGGTCCATTAGATCAGCAGTTTAAATTATCTACATGGACTCCACTTCTCCAAAATCAATGGTCATAGTATTACTCTAGAAAAAAGTTATATTTTTGTTTTGTTTTTTGTCTATTTTCTGACTTAGACCTTGAATCTTTTCTTTTTTGTTTTTGTGTGTGTATGTAGTGTTTCTAATTGTCTTACAAATTCCCTGCTTTATCTTCAAACAGGTGACACTGGCACACTTCCTCTTCTCTGCCATTATTATATTATGTCAAGGTAAATTCAAGACGGATCTGTGTTTTACGTATCACAGCCACTCAGAACACAATGAATGGTGATTTGGAGTGTGAGCTAATTTTAACTCCTAACTAGTGCTGATGCCTTTTACTGCTACACAGATCTTTACACAGTTCACCAAAGATCAACAGAAGAAACTAATCCCTTGGAAACAATGGCAATCATTGGCAACAAGGAGATCATTGACATTAAGCAAGGTATGTTAGCTGTTTAGACTGGTAAAAAAAAACTAGGATACATGTGGGTCACCTTTTCTTATCTTATCTTTTCTTTTCTTTTTTTTTCTTTTTTTTTTTTAAATTTTTAACTTTTTGATAAGAAAGATTTTCTCTATGGGATTTAACCATAGCAAAGTTTTAAAGAGCTACAGTACTAGTGGCTACGGTCATACTATGGGCTCATTATATTTAGCTACGGATTTTATCCGTAGCTTTTTACAATGTAGCGGTGGCCAGCACAACCGTCAGTAAAGGTTCTGACCGCCAGTAAAGCCTTTACCGACTGAGGCTTTACCGGTTGTTAGCTGACCACGGGCAAAGGATTTTCCGGCAGTTTTTTGGGCCTTTGCCAACATTTTCGACCGCCAGTAAAGGCTAGTTTTCTTTTAGTGTAAGTACGTTGTTATTCAATCAAACACTGGTCCACACGTATGTGTATCCCTGTGCGCCCAAACAAGTGAAATTACTATAGTGTTAGGTGTGCTATAATAGCATTCAACTTGAGTTTATTAGAATAGCAGTGATCAAGTAATTTAGAATAGAAGGGTTTAGAAGGGAATGGTTAGTTCTTCTCAATGAATTCTTTTTACTTTGAAGTAGAAACTTTTCTTTTAATGATGATTGCAGGATTTAGATGTTTTTAATAATGTATTAATGGATTAAAAGAATTAAAAATAAAGGTGGATTGTCAATTTTATTAATTTATAATGAACTTAAATACAATCAACGTGAAAATAAAAAAGGCCAAGGAAATAAAAGATAAATACATGCACTGAGGAGAGAGCTTCAACAATCATGACTGACTAGAAATAAAGCTTATTATTGTACTTGCTCACCACCCAATTCCTCCATCTCCTTGAAGCTTCTACCATGGTACCCTTTACTTTCTCTTTAATTCAAGGGATGGCAGCCTGTGGAAGAATGATGCGCTTTATGGGGCAGAGGCCAAAGTTCAAACATTTGGCCATTATTTTATAAAAGAAAATTGATAAAGGACCAGCTCGCCAGAGGACAATCGGTTAGAGATTTATTTTCTCTCTTATATTCACATGCATTTTTTTATATAAAGAGAGTTTTTATAATCGGTCTCTATAACAACTAATTAATAGGATTAAAATGGAAAAAAACTTTTTTTGTCTTTTTCTTTATTTTATTCTTCGTCATATCAGTCAATTCGGTGGTTGATTCGTCTTCTCTCTGCACGAATTTCCATAGGGTTAGGTAGTATTTCTTCTTATAATAACCATTTATGGGATTCCTACTTGGTTGCTCACGTCTTCTAACAAGTATGCACCTTTGTTTAACACTCTTTTTCTCACTAGTTGCCCTTCTCATGTTGGTGATGGGGTTTTTCTCCTCAGTTCAAAGGAGAGATAGTGCAGTCGGTTAAAAATCGGAGTGTTTCACTATGTTGTTCGACCAGTCGAGTGAATAGTGCTTGACCAGTCGAGGGTCACTCAACTCAAAGTCCAGTGAGCTCAGTGAACAGTGCTCGACTAGTCGAGTGAACAGTCTCGACCAGTCAAGGACTCTGCTCGACTAGTCGAGGTTACGCAGATTCATTCCGGATTTTGTGCGGACTGCGTAAATTTGAGGCAGTTTTCAAAGAGGTGCGGAATCAAGTTGCCTAAACTATAAATAGAGGTCCCTAGGGCTTTTCTAGGCATTGAGAAGGGTATTTGTAACGCCATAATTTTTGAGACCAGAGTATACCACTCATTTCTTAAAAACCCGGGTGTTAACTGATAAGCAAAAGGATAATCAACCCAATCAAAGTGCGATTTACGGAACCAAGTGTAGAATAAAATGAAGTTCAAACAGTAACAATATTCTGGGCCACTCGGCTGGAGCCCACATACAAAACCTCAAATTCCAAAATGAACTGAAATGATAATAAGCAAATAGTGTACTGATTTAATCCAAAATAAGTAGCCGCCTCCTGCTACAGCTCCTCGTTGTAAGGCTCCTCCCCCTCAATTTTAGCCACCTCCAGATCCGCTGCAAGTCCATCTGTCCCTGTATCCTCTGTACGGTTAAACATTGATGAATGAGTGGCCAACTCAGTGTGATCTCCCCTTAAGATTTCACACCGCCGCCCTAAACAAGTAATAGCATAAAAACATACAGATAATCCAAAACATAGTAGATGCAGTCTTATTAAATGCATGGATTTATGAATACAATCGTCGACCCGGGTAAAACATCTAGACGGCATGTCCCGGGTAAAACATCTCGACAGACATTGGGGTCGTCACCCAGGGATAAGACTGGTCATCAGCGCAGCATTCAACGTAATCGCATGGGCATGATAATCCGAGTCATCATCACAATCGAATAACTGGTCATAAACGCAACACTCGGCATCCAAGCCATCGTAATATGTCGTGTATGCATGATTTGTCAGCCCATTATTAGTTTAATTGCAACCAGCTGATTTAAGTAAGCTCACGGTCACTGCGGGGAGCGCATGGCCCAACGTAGGTCGACGGCTCGGGCATAGTATCCCATGACTACCATCTCCGGCCCATGAGACTACCGGCTTAAGGTGTATGTAGTACCCACCAACATGTGGTCAATCAATTCAATGTAAAGGGGCCACCACCAATGCTGACTAGGAATGAAAGGTTGAAATCACAAAGTATGGCGATTAAAGCATGACAGCATAGATGGTTCAAGGACGGGTAAACAGCGATGTCGGAAAAGTCATGAAATTCATCCCAAATCAGTTAGGTGAAACCACACATGGATGGTAAGCCTCATGGTCAAATATCAACAACCAAAACCTCCATGTTAGGGGCCTACTCATATCACAACTAGTCCGATTACACCCTAAGCAGGACTCTCCGATGCTTAGAACTTCCCATCGAGAGATTTCATTAGTACGTGTGTCATATTATCATAACAGCAGACAGGAATCTTATCATGAATAGGGAATAAGAAGCAATACATACACTCCTATCAAAACACATTAACTGAGCTAACGTAAGATAACTATCATGAATGGTTGAATTATTCACTTAAGCAGTTCAGAGTACATAATCAAGAGTCTAGTCGATGGTAAGCATGGGAATCATTTTGTTGAATATAGTCCATTTCCACACAATTTGTCATCAGTCTAACTAGCCATTTAAAATTTACAAAACTACTATTTCTGGCCTAGTTAGGGATGGAAAGCTTAAGGGGAAAGAAATCATCACCTGAGCTATGGTAGCATATCCCTAGATGCGAACTCCTGCAAGTATTTAGTGGCTCCACGATGATTGGATAATTTCCTAAAGGAAGTTAGATTGTATTAGATAATGATTCTAAGGCTTTTGAAATACCAGAGTCGGTTGAATGACCCGAAATTACTATGGTTTGGTTTACATCAAGGGGCGTCCAGGCCCAACCGTAACTTGCCCAACGAGTGGGCCCACTTTGGCCTGATCTGACCCATCTAGGCTGGCCCAAAGGTGGTCTCCTAGACTGATTGGTGCAGTCCACCAGTTGTATGGATGCAGCTTACTAAAATTTGGCCCAGGGGCCCCATGGTGCTGCCGACGTCCATACACAACCTTCTAGTTGGTGGGACCCATTGCACAGACCGTGCAGATGAAGCACGTATATCCTGGTGGGGTCCACATACGTGGCCCACCATCCAATGGACGGGCTCGTCAAATGTATAGACGGCCTGGATGGAGCACGTCCATCAACTGCATGGTACATATTTATGAATACATACATTTTATATATATATACATGCTAATATTTTTAGTTTCAAATGTCCAGGTCTGGACGTCAGTCGATGGACTGCCTGGATGATCCCTGTATGAGACCCACCACTGATGCAGCAGGGTGCGGCCCGCCTTTTGGATGATATAGATGAACACATTCAATGTGTGGGACCCATCAAGTGGATGCAGCAACTGCCGCTGTCACAGTGGCATGTTGGCCCATCGTCCAAATAGTGGACGGTGAGGACAAAACACATACTTCATGGTGAGTACCCACCGTCCAAAAAATCTGGACGGTGAGGATAGGAAATACCTTTATCAAGGTGGGTCCCACGTGGGGCCCACCACTTGTGGCACATCACATGTATGAGTTCTTATACGTGTATATGCATATCTATTTGTAATACCATGTCTCCTTTTAGCTGCTAACGCCCAGCACTGGACGTCACTGAGGGACGTCCAACCCAGGGTCTTTATCTAGACACAACGTCCCTGATGGATGGTCCAAACACAAGTGGCCCATGGTGGCCTGACATTAGTGCAGCCCACCTGCATTTGGTGGGGCCTACGGTCGGTGTAGGGCTCACAGTTAGGGCAGCCCACTGACGTTGGGTGAGGCCGACCTGCATTTGCGCAGGGACCACGGGCAGAGCAGCCCACCTGTATGTGAGGACAGTACCACATGTTGCGTGATGTTGAAGTCATTCCCGTCCCTGGCTTTCAGTTCCAACATGGCCCGTGCATGGACTGGAACCAGGGCCTACTTGAGACTCGATGTCATGTCTAGATCATGGCCCGCTAGCTGGTGCAGCCTACCTGCGACTAACGTGAAAATAGCCCTTGTTGCAGGCTTTTTCGGAGGTCATTTCTGGCCTTGATGCTCAGCTCGAACAGAGTCCGTTTCCTGCCATATTTCTGGCCCAGACTTCAGCCATTATTTGGCTTGGCCTACACCTGAAACAGTGCTGCAACATGGTCTGGTTCTTAGCCCGAAACAGAGCCACTGATTGGCTCAGTTCTAGACCAGAAACAAGGACCCAACTACTGCTTTCTCGGCTCGCCCCACAGCCATTTATTGGCTTATTTTCTGAGCTGATTTCGAAGCCCTACATAGGGCTCAAAACAAGCATCAAATGGGCACCCAAAATAGTGCTCTGGCTTGCCTATGTTGTAGCCCAAAGTGGAGCCATTGCTTGGCTCGACTCAACATTACCGTGGCTGAACCGAACCCAACCATTGCTTGGGCTTGGTTTCGGTCTAGGCAAGCATCACCTACAACTAGCTAAAGCTACAAGGAAAATGAGAAACAAACAAAAGGAAAATGTTTTTCCTAGGACGGTTGCACCCTACCTCACCTATGTTGAAACAGGGGATCGGTTTCCCTGTTTCTCTCCCTCTCTTTCCTCTCCTCTTTCTTCTTGCCTGTGGTGCAATTATGGGTTCACGCTGACCCGACTCAACCCAGGTTTCTCATGGCTGAGACGGAGCAGGGTGCACTGAGTTCACTCGGCTTCACTTCTCACGGCCACTCTCTTTCTCCTCTCCACACTCCCTTTCATCCTCTCTCTCTCTCTCTCTCTCTCTCTCTCTCTCTCTCTCTCTCTCTCTCTCTCTCAGCGTGAATCCCAAGAGCTACAGGGCTCCTTATATAGAGGGAGAGAGAGAGAGAAAGGAACGGCTGAGAATGCCCCTACGGTCGGACGACTGAGATTTCACCAGCCCCTGCTTTCCCAAAGAGGAAAGTCTCCTCTCCATCTCTCCTTCCACAGGCCGTGCATGGCCATTTTCAGCAAAGGAAGGGCACGCTTCCAACAGAAAGATGGACGGTTGGGGTTACACGATCGGACCGATCGTGAACTGTCCAGGTGATCCCATCATGGCCCTACCTCTCGGATGCCTTCCACGTGCAATGTATTTGACAGTGGTAGCCCATCTTCAATTCATCCGTTTGCAAGGGGTGAAATGGATATATAGTTTTATTAAGCTGAGCCCCATGGAGACTTTGAACGGTTCAGATGGCCCAGAAAGTGGCCATGGTGGGCCACCTTGAGGTTCAAAGATTCTCCTTTTAAATTCAAAAATGGCGGGAGAGGGACATTTCTCTCATATTTCGATTAAGGCTCGGTCAAAGGTCATTTGACCGACCCTGTGGTTCCAGTGCACCTCATGCACAAGCACTCTTAGTGCACATGCATCGTGTAGGGGCCCACTGCGATGTTATTATCATAATCTACTCCGTCCATTGGGGGACACTACACAGGAACCCTGGCCATTTTGGGTCGATGGTGAGCCTTAGGTGGGCTGTTACACACTCCTCTAGGGTATTATTAGCCTATGTGACGCGATCTATCGATCGGATGAGCCTGATACTTATTCTCAACAATTAATATAAGGTACTGGTTATGATGAAGGCTTGATTCGTCATTGACTAACTCTCAAGTGTTTGTGACAAGTGTATTGTAGCAGTATCTACCTACATAGGGGTTTTAATTTAGAGTGTTCAGATCACCTCACCCTCTTGAATGTCGTAGGGCGCGTTCTAGCTCCTGGAGACCTGGATGGATGACCTTAATTTCGACCGGAATCCCCATCCTGCATATGTCGAGTTCAAGCCAGTTGATTAAATTAACCAAATCTAATTTAAGTTGGTGTGGATTTTAAAAGGTAACACCCGTGTACTAATGGTACGGGGTGTTACAGTCTACCCCCCTAGAAAAAATCGTCCTCGAAATTACCTGCGATGTGTCACTAAACAAGTGAGGGTACTTTTCCCTAACTTTTGCTTCTTGTTCCCATGTCGCTTCTTCCTCCCCATGATGCTACCAAAGAACCTTGACTAGAGGTATAGTCTTCGTCCGTAAGACCTGCTCCTTGTGGTCTAAGATACGGATTGGTTCCTCAGTGTTAGAGGCATTATCTGTTAGTTCGATTTGTTCCCAACTAACGATGTGCGTCTCGTCTGGTGTATACTTCTTCAACATAGATATGTGAAAGACGTGAATACCAGCCAGTGCAGTAGGTAGTGCAAGGCAGTATGCCACAGCTCCCACACGATCCAAAATCTCGAAAGGCCAGATGAAATGTGGTGCTAGCTTCCCTTTCTATCCGAACTTCATTAGACCCTTCATAGGCGACACCTTCAGGAAAACATGGTCGCTAACTACAAACTCCAGGTCTCGACCTCGGTTATCCGTATAGCTCTTCTGTCTGCTCTGGGCTATACGCAGAGGTTTTTTGACCACATCAATGACCTGAGTAGTACCCTGAACCAGCTCGGGACCCATCAAACTTCTTTCTCCTATTTCTGTCCAACACTGAGGGGCTCGGTAAGGACAACCATAGAGAGCCTCATATGGTGCCATGCCAATGTTGGACTGAAAACTGTTATTGTACACGAATTCCGCAAGTGTCAAGTGATCGTCCCAGTTGCCCTGGAAGTCCAGGACGCATGCTCTGAGCATATCTTCCAGAATTTGATTCACCCTCTTAGTTTGTTTGTCCGTCTGAGGGTGGAATGCGGTACTAAACTTGAGCTCTGTCCCCACCTCTTCCTGCAACCTCCTCCAAAAGGCGTAGGTGAACCCAGAGTCTAGGTCTAATATGATCTCCCGCGGAACCCCGTAGGATTGTATGACTTCCCGAATGTATAGTCTTGTCAAACTATCGGTAGAGTCGGTAGTGCGGATCGGGAGGAATCTGGCGGCCTTTATCAACCTATCGACAATGACCCAAATCGAATCGTGTTTCCTTTGCGTCCCAGGAAAACCAGATATGAAGTCTATAGAAATGTTGTCCCATTTCCATTCAGCTAAGGGTAGTGGTGGGAGGAGGCCAGCAGGCTTGCGATGCTCGGCCTTGATCTTCTGGCACACCATGCATTTCGCCACAAAGTCGGCGATATCCCTTTTCATATTGCTCCACCAGTACTGTCTTTTAACATCATTGTACATCTTGGTGCTACCCGGGTGGATAGTTAATTTCGAATGATGGGCTTCTACCATAACTTCTTTTCTTAAGTCGACATCATTGGGTAAGCATACTCGCCCCTGATACCGAAGACAACCATCACTACCAATCCTCCAACCAGACATCTCTTCACTCTTGCACCTTACTTTCATTTAGACAAGTCATTCATCTTGGTCCTAAGTGGAGATCACCTGACGAACCAGGGTCGGCTCTGCAGTCAACAAAGCCACATAAGCATCAAGTTCGTCAAGGGTAAGTTGGATGTCGAAGTCCTGTACAAATTCCATCATCTCCCACTCCTTGATCATCAGGGAGGCTATCGTCTCATGCTTCTTCTTTCGGCTCAGTGCATTAGCCATGGAGTTCGCTTTACCTGGGTGGTAAGATATATCAAAATGGAAGTCTTTGAGTGTCTCTATCCATCGGCGCTGACGCATATTCAAATCCTTCTACCTGAATATGTACTTTAGGCTTTTGTAGTCGCAGAATAACTGAAACTCTTCCCCATAAAGGTAGTGCCTCCATATTTTCAGGGCGAAAACCACTGCTACTAGTTCTAGGTCGTGCGTTGAGTAGTTCTCTTCGTGTTTCTTCAACTGTCTTGAAGCATAAGCGATCACTCTATCATTTTGCATCAGTACGCACCCCAGTCTTAACTTCGAGGCATTGCCATATACCATGAACTTCTCCCCTTCTTGTGAGAGAGTGAGCACCGGCGCAGAAATTAACCTCATCTTCAACTCCTGGAACGCTGCCTCTGCATTCTCGTCCCATGTGAACCGGGTGTTCTTCTTTGTCAGTTGAGTGAGCGGCCGTGGGATTCTAGAGAATTCCTTAATAAAGCGTCGGTAATATCCGGCCATATCCAGGAAACTCCGAACTTCGGTCACTGTAGTGGGCTGCTCCCACTTAGATACTGCTTCTACCTTAGGTGGATCAACTGTTATTCCCTCTGCCTTTACTACGTGCCCCAAGAATTTCACTTCCTCCTCCCAAAACTCGCATTTGGACAACTTGGCGTACAGTTGGTTATCCTTTAGCGTACTTAGGATGGTACGCAGATGTTGTTCATGCTCCTCTTGGCTTTTGGAGTAGACCAAGATGTCATCGATGAACATGATTACGAACCGGTCTAGGTAAGGCATGAAAACTCGATTCATAAGGTCCATAAAAACTGCCGGAGTATTTATGAGACCGAAAGACATCACCAAGAACTCGTAGTGCCCATAACAAGTCCTAAAGGCCGTCTTCGGGATGTCCTCATCCCTAATCCTCAACTGGTGATATCCCGAACACAGGTCAATCTTGGAGAAGTACTTGGCGTCCCTCAACTGATCAAATAGATCGTTGATACGTGGTAGGGGATACCTGTTCTTGATTGTCGCCTCGTTCAGTCTCATGTAGTCTATACAGAGACGCATCGATCCGTCCTTCTTGACAAAGAGGACCGGTACTCCCCAAGGAGAAACACTGGGACGGATAAAGCCCTGAGCTAACAGTTCATCAATCTGGCTCCTTAATTCCTCAATCCCGCAAGGAGGCATGCGAAATGGAGGGAGTGATATAGGAATAGTCCCTGGCTTGAGGTCAATGAAGAAATCTATCACCCTTCTAGGGGGTAGCCTTGGTATTTCTTGAAATACTTTGGGGAAGTCCCGAACTACAGGTATCCGCCTGATGGTGTCTTTCACGGAGGGCTGAGATTTCACCAACCCCTGCTTTCCCAGAGAGGAAAGTCACCTCTCCATCTCTCCTTCCACAGGTCGTGCCTGGCCATATTCGGCAAACGAAGGGCACGCTTCCAACAGAAAGATGGACGGTTGGGGTTGCACGATCAGACCGATCGTGAACCCTCTAGGTGATCCCATCATGGCCCTACCTCTCGGACGCCTTCCACGTGCAATGTAGTTGATAGTGGTAGCCCATCTTCTTCATCCGTTTACAAGGGGTGAAATAGCTAAATAGTTTTATTAAGCTGAGCCCCATGGAGACTTTGAAGGGTTCAGATGGCCCAAAAAGTGGCCATGGTGGGCCACCTTGAGGTTCAAAGATTCTCCTTTCAAATGCAAAAATGGCAGGAGAGGAACATTTCTCTCATATTTCGAATAAGGGTCGGTCAAAGGTTATTTGACTGAGCCTGTGGTTCCACTGTACCTTGTGCACAAGCACTCTTAGTGCACATGCATCGTGTAGGGGCCCACGACGACATTATTATCCTAATCTACTCTGTCCATTTGCATTGGGGGACACTACACAGGGACCCTGGCCCATTTTGGGTCGATGGTGAGCCCTAGGTGGGATGTTACACACTCCTCTGGGCTATTATTGGCCTATGTGACGTGATCTGTCGATCGGATGGACCTGATACTTGTTCCCAATGGTTAATATAAGGTGTTGGTTATGATGAAGGCTTGATTTGTCATCGACTAACTCTCAAGTGTTGGTGACAAGTGTATTATAGCAGTATCTACCTACATAAGGGTTTTAATTTAAAGTGTTCATATCACCTCACCCTCTTGAATGTCGTAGGACGCGTTCTGGCTCCTGGAGACCTGGATGGATGGCCTTAATTTCAACCGAAAACCCCATCCTGCATATGTCGGGTTCAAGCCAGCTGATTAATCCAAATCTGATTTAAGTTGGTGTGGATTTTAAAAGGTAATACCCATGTACCAATGGTACGGGGTGTTACAGTATTCTAAGGGTTTTTCATGACCAAGGTGAGAGAGAGAGAGAGGGAGAGAGAGAGAGAGAGAGAGAGAGAGAGAGGAAGCTTGCGAAAGGGAGAATTTGTAGTCGACATCTCAGCGCTTCTACGTCGTCGTGATTGGTGAGATCTTTTCATTTTTCTTTTATTCTCTTATTGCGGAAGCAAGTTGCCTAAACTATAAATAGAGGTCCCTAGGGCTTTTCTAGGGCATTGAGAAGGGTATTCTAAGGATTTTTCACGACCAAGGTGAGAGAGATACACTACAAGAAAATGTGCCTTTAGCCATACTTTTTAGCCTCATTTGAAAAAATGGAGGCTAAATGTGTTTTTTAACATCGGTTGCTAAGGAATTGAGGCTAAAAGTTCATTTTACACCTCAGTTACTAAGGAACTGAGGCTAAAAGTCTACTTTTTAGCCTCAGTTACATAGGAACCGAGGCGAAAAGTCTAATTTTTAGCCTCACTTGCATAGGAACCGAGGCCAAAAGTCTACTTTTTAGCCTCAATTGCATAGGAACCGAGGCGAAAAGTCTACCTTTGAGCCTCACTTGCATAGGAACCGAGGCGAAAAGTCTATCTTTTAGCCTCAATTGCATAGGAACCGAGGCCAAAAGTCCACCTTTTAGCCTCAGTTGCATACGAACCGAGGCCAAAAGTCTATCTTTTAGCCTTAGTTACATAGGAACCGAGGCGAAAAGTCTACTTTTAGCCTCAGTTGCATACGAACCGAGGCCAAAAGTCTACGTTTTAGCCTCAGTTGCATAAGAACCGAGGCAAAAAGTCTACCTTTTAGCCTCAGTTGCATAGGAACTGAGGCGAAAAGTCTACCTTCTAGCCTCATTTGCATAGGAACTAAAGCCAAAAGTCTACCTTTTAGCCTCAGTTACATAGGAACCGAGGCGAAAAGTCTACCTTTTAGCCTAAGTTGCATAAGAACCGAGGCCAAAAGTCTACCTTTTAGCCTCATTTGCATAAGAACCGAGGCCAAAAGTCTAACTTTTAGCCTTAGTTGCATAGAAACCGAGGCCAAAAGTCTACCTTTTAGCCTCAGTTGCATAGGAACCAAGGCAAAAAGTCTACCTTTTAGCACAACCGAATTCTTATGAACAATCTTAACTGTCCATTTTATAGGATATTGATTAGACGGTTAGAATGATCGTATCAATGTGAGGTTGGGTGGTAGCCACAAAATATATTTCAATTGGACTTTTCAAGTGCCCTCCATGTGATTTTTACGTCCAGGACACTTACATATGATCTTGACCGTCCAATTTATATGCCATAAATATGATCTTGACCGTCCAATTTATATGTCATCGATCAGATGGTTAGAATCATTTGTTTTAGATCAAGCAAATCTAAGCCTTTAGTGGACCTCACCACAAGAAACCGTGGGGATGGAACTCCTATATCATTGTAAACCTTTTAGGGGCCAAGGAATTGTTGGGCCCCAGAGCCTATAACCTGGATGGTTTGGATCATACGATCACTGAGGGTGTGGCCCCAGTTGCGACGACACGTTGTTTATGCGAAGTAAGCACTTGGCGCACATTAGAAGCTCATAAAATCTATCTCCTACAAATGGGGGAAGAATCCCCAATCGTCTCTTCATTTCACTTCTCCTCTTTCCTCCCCCTGAGAAAATACCCAGTCGTAGCTCTCTCTCTCTCTCTCTCTCTCTCTCTCTCTCTCTCTCTCTCTCTCTCTCTCTCTCTCTCTCTCTCTCTCTCTCTATGCCGCAACCACTTTTCATCTTCCTCTCGAAACCCTAACCCTAGTTTCAGCATTTCAAAGCATTTCAACTCTCGAAAATCACGACAATTTCAAATTCTTGCATCCGATTGCAATCAAATCCTGGGAATTCCAAACTTCTGAATATCTAGAAAGAGGAGTCGTTGAATTTATTGTTGTTTCTCTCGATTGAGACCCTATGATTTCGGCATTCTGAGGTATGACAGTTTTTTCTAATCCTGGAAATTTACAGTTCTCACTGCTTACGTTTTAGTTGATTACTCCAAAAACCCTAACTCCACCAAAATCGCCTTCTTAAATTCTCCTCTCCATCTCTCCATCTCTCTCTCTGCAATCGGAATCGGAATTCTGATCATCCTATATAAAAATATCCCATATCATTTTTCTCATTTCCTCCACACCCAAAAAACCCTAACTGACGGGTCTCTCTTTACAAATAGATTGCACAAGCTCACCGCCTTTTTCCTTCCATATCCCTAACTCCTCCAAGAAAAAGCTCCTCCCTCTCTCTCTCTCTCTCTCTCTCTCTCTCTCTCTCTCTCTCTCTCTCTCTCTCTCACTGCAATTAGACTTGGAATTCTGGTAGTTTTTTCTTGCATTTTATTCATCAAGAGATGCTTCATTTCTCATCTAATTCAACATGATGGTGGTCTATTAGTAGGCGGCAGCAAGGCTGGGCCCAAGATGGAGGAGGTGGACTAAGGTGTAATCCATCATTGGTATCTTTTCGTTTCTGTTTCTACTTCTAAAACGTTGGGATGTTCCAGACTTGGGTTATGATTTTGATTATATGCATGATGGCCATATACTACCTCCTATTATATTTAAAGTGTTTAGTTTTTATTTTTGTAAAGAAACCTGCACTCTAATCATTTGAAGAAATGCTTCAACCAAGACCCTTTTTGGATGAAGCCATGTTATTTGTATGGTTGGATCGGCCACAAACAAAACATAAAAACTCTTCCTAAGTTTTGTTGTGAATAATATAGCATTTCAGATTAGTTTGCCTAAATTCCATGGGTTAACATTCATTTGCATGTCTACTTATGATATTTATGTCACTCAACATTAGTTTGTTATATGCTATGGTGGGTTTACTGGAAAAGAAGATTGAAGAAATGCAATTGGAAGAGATGTAGCATCAATTGAAAGAAACTAAAAAGATGCTCGTGAAGGAACAAGAGGCTATGGACCTAGAGTCAAAGATAATTCAATTGAAGACTGACATGCAAATGTTCTTGTAGTTTCTTTGTTAACTTTCTTGTAGTTTATGGCCTAGATTATCATATTTCAACTGGTGTAGAGTTTTTTAAAAAAATTTATTTATTTATTTTTTATTATTATATATACACACATACCCACACCACACACAGACTCACACAGCCACCCACACCACATGGGCCCTCGATCCCTAGTCTTAGTGTTGAAACAGAGTGTCATCTCAACTGGAGTAGGGTCTGTTGTGCTAAATGATTGTAATTTTCTTGAATCTGTCTAGCTTGACATTTCTGACTTATCTCCATACTCAAGATATTCATTTTCTTGTGGTCTAGTGGTTAATCTATTGAAGAAATTCAAGTGCAACATGAATATGTATATTGGATATCTAATTTTATCATTTCTGATACTAATGATTTAGTAGATGTGAAATATTTCATATTTTTGGTAGATCTCAACATACTTTACGTGCAAAACTCACATTCTCACAAGAATCACATGGTATGACTGAGATTCCAACCTATGACTTTGCAAGAAAATGTATGAGCTACAAACTTTCATGACACATCTTGCTTTTTTTCTATTCAGTGTAAACATTGGCCTAATTCTTTGAAAAATTTTGTATCAGGAAACATCACAAAGGAAGCTGGACCTGTAAGAATGATTTTCACCATACTAATATATAATGCTTCAAAGCTTCAGGTGAGTTGGTCTTTTGACTATAAAGGAAAATTTCACATGCTTCTTTCTTCATTTGTTTCTTTCTTTTTCTTGAGAGGTAACCTGAGCAAATCCTGATTAATGTTGAAAACACCATCTACAAAACATTGAGTTAAGGTCCCGAATTGTTCTTCCATGCTTCTTTTCATTGAGAAGATTATTTGAATTCAATTCTAACTAAAGCTTCTTCTTCTTCTTTTTTTCCTTAAACCTCCATTGATTAGACCATGTGTTTGTGGAAATAGTTAGAGATTATCTAAATATTAGTTGAACACTCTGGAACATGCTCAAAACAAAATCTTTTTTTAGCAAAGTTCTGTTGAGTTTCTACATGACTTGGTGATCCTTCAAGTTCAGATAAAGTCATCTGAGTAATGCAATACCATTTTATTCTAATGCAAAAAAAATCCCTTGTCTTGTAGTGTTTGAGGCACTAGTATTCATGTTAGTCTTAAATGTCATGTGCTTCTTCTCAGTTTATTCCTAGTGAGATTTTTGTCTGTGGATACTAGCACTCTTTCTACCATTCAATCGCTGCATGCTTGTGCCACATGTACAATGTTTGTGTGCATGCATATAGGTTGATATATTCTGCTAGCATCCATAAATTGACTATTGGATTGAATAACATTTTCCTCCACTGAAGATCTGTACCATTTTTGACATATATCACAATGATATTGATGTTTCTGTTTTATTGCAAAGTAGCAATGAAGGTTTCTTTCATTTCTTTTGCTCTCATATGTTTTTGCTCGAATATCAATCCATATGCATGTACATGTGTCAAACAAGTCTATTTTAGATTTCATGTGGTAACTTTGCTTTTTTGACATTTAAATGCTGAGAAAAAAACCTCTAGATCTGTTAAAAGTAAAATTAGGAGTCAGGGACATGCCAGTGGAGCGATCTGAACTGTCGATATGATGGACTCCACTATAAACTATTGCTCATGGTGAGTTTTTCTTCTTTGCAGATGCTTTCAGACAACCAAACAAGCTGTAGTTGTTCATCAGCCAAGCAAAAGTCATACCCAAATCTCAAGCAAAAGTCATACCCAAATCTCGTGTCGTGACTTTGTATTATTTGTGGAACTTAATGTTGTGTAATAGTTTGATTGAGTTTGTTTCGAAAACTTTAAATAGAGTGTTGTTAACTATTTTGTTGGTATTATGGCTTTCATGATTGATTGTTTCATGAGTGGATTGAATGAATGGATTAGTAGTTTAAATAAATATTTTAAAAAATTAAACTTTTTTAGCCTCAATTTGTAACCGAGGCTTGGATTTAGCCTCGATTGTTAAGAACTGAGGTTAAAAATAGATTTAGCTTCAATTGGAGGCAACTGAGGCTAAAATTTGGATTTAGTCTCAGTCGGAAACAATGGAGGCTAAAATTTTGATTTAGCCTCATTTCGAAAAAACTGAAGCTAAAAAGGTTCTTTTAGACTCAGTTGAAGAACCGAGTCTATAAAAGTCATTTTAGCCTCAGTTGTTAAAACTGAGGCTAAAGCCTTAGCCACGTGGGTTTCAACCTTGGTTTGGATAACGGAGGCAAAACTAAGGCTAAAGGCTTTAGCCTCAGTTTTTAACCTTTTTAGCCACAGTTTTAAAACCGAGGCTAAAGCTCCCTTTTCTTGTAGTGAGAGAAAGGGAGAGAGAGGAAGCTTGTGGA
Source organism: Magnolia officinalis (assembly GCA_021015155.1). Classification (NCBI taxonomy): domain Eukaryota; kingdom Viridiplantae; phylum Streptophyta; class Magnoliopsida; order Magnoliales; family Magnoliaceae; genus Magnolia; species Magnolia officinalis. Next base: position 21,300,868 of record JAJHSJ010000003.1, read on the forward strand.
AAGGAGAATTCGTAGTCAACATCTCAGCCCTTCTATGTCCTCGTGATTGGTGAGATCTTTTCGTTTTTCTTTTATTCTCTTATTGTTTATCCGCTCCTACGTGAGTAAGAAGGTTTGATTCAAGCGAGGTCTGCTTGTAATCGGTTGTAACGTTCTACTTCATAGTGAATTTTTGCTCTGGACTAGGTCCCGTGGTTTTTACCTCTTTGAGGGTTTTCCACGTAAAAATCTCTTATATCATGTGATTTATGCTTTGATTTATCTCATTGCTTTATTATCTTTTAATTCTGGTGTATTTGGGAGGCTGGATCCTAAGGTTTTGTGTAAAGGCCCCCAACAGTTGGAGCCACTTGAAACTTATGTTCTTTGTTGTCGATAGGAAGAACAATCTTCCAGACCATTTCTCCTTCACCAAAAGCCTTCCCTTACACCTTCTTATTATAAGCCTTGCCAAGTTTAGCCTTGTTCACCTTTAACACGTCAAAAGCCTACAATATGACATTATCAACCTCCTCAAGCTCCATTAGCATTGCTTCGATGAACTCTGAGGAGTTAATTCCAGAACCACTACAAGAAAATAGGCCTTTAGCCACAATTTTTTAGCCTCAGTTGAAAAATGGAGGCTAAATGTGTTTTTTAGCCTCAGTTACTAAGGAACTGAGGCTAAAGTTCATTTTTCACCTCAGTTGCTAAGGAACCGAGGCCAAAAGTCAACTTTTTAGCCTCAGTTGCATAGGAACCGAGGCCAAAAGTCTACTTTTTAGCCTCAGTTGCATAGGAACTGACGCCAAAAGTCTACGTTTTAGCTTCAGTTGCATAGGAACTGAGGCGAAAAGTCTACATTTTAGCCTCAGTCGCATAGGAATCGAGGATAAAAGTATACTATTTTGCCTCAGTTGCATAGGAACCGAGGCCAAAAATCTACTTTTTAGCCTTAGTTGCATAGAAACCAAGGCCAAAAGTCGACGTTTTAGCCTCAATTGCATAGGAACCGAGGCCAAAAGTCTACTTTTTAGCCTCAATTGTATAGGAACCGAGGCCAAAAGTCTACATTTTAGCCTCAATTGCATAGGAACTGAGATGAAAAGTCAACTTTTTAGCCTTAGTTGTATAAGAATCGAGGCCAAAAGTCTACTTTTTAGCCTTAGTTGCATAGGAACCGAGGTTAAAAGTCTATTTTGCAAATGTTGATCTGACGCGACCTGATTTTTGAGCTAAACCAATTTTGGGCCCCACCATGGTTTTCTATTTGCAGGTTGAAGATGTGTTTGGCATCATGGCCACTAAATCAATGGTCCTTATCACCTTGTTAAAGAAATTTGTCGCTTTGAAGTATGATTTGCCAGGTCTCCAGTTAGGGGTGGAAATGGGCTGGGCCCACCTAATGAGTCACTGGACGAGATGGTCAAATGTCCAAAATTGGAACTTATGGTGCAAGTTTGGATTTTTGACTTGTATAAGTGGGGCCCATTGCTTACCGATTAACTACGTTGAATAATCTGGCTCAGCAAGTAAAAGAGTTGAATGATTAAAGGTTTAAAATTGTTCTCCATCCACCACAAGTCTCATCATATGAGCGGTTTAGATTGTTGAAAGTCGAACTCTTAGCTAAAAAGTATCTCAACTACACGTGTATGCATAATAGAACCGTAACAAGTGTCTTTAAACCGTCCATTCTTTTTCTAAAAGAGTGGCCCACTTGATGAATGGAATGGGTAAACAGACAGGGCCGGGACATTTGTCATTGGCCCGTTGTAACCACAGGGCCAATATTTCAAGTACGAGCCCAGTACTTGGGCTTATTTCAGGTTCCCAATCCTAGCCCATTGTCAACCCTAGCATTAACGGCTGGATCAACCCAGTGAATTCGATAAACTCTATTATCCTTCTTCCTGGGCTGTTAACAGTGGGCCATAGTGCTTGGGCCGAAGCCATTTCATTGGTCATCTTTCTGCTCAGATATTTAGCTTCAAGTTGGTTCAGGCCTGAGTTTTGAACGGCAGGCATGGACAGATGACACACATGTATAATATCCTAACCATTCATCTTGAGCGTCCCAGTGAGAATTGGCCATATGTAAAAAAAAGTCACAACTATAGGAGCATTTTAGCCCAACCAATAGATGCCTTTCCTAGTTATGGTCACACCATCTTTATAACTGTCTTATTTTTAGTACCAAGCCTTAAGATGAGCTCACCAAATGGATGGATAGTTTGGATATAACACATACATCATGATGGGACCCACGGAACTTGCTGACGTCAATACAACAGCTATATAGCTAGTGTGTGGTACACCAGCTAATCTGCTTCCCATTTACACTAGCCAATCAGCTAATAAAGATTTACTCTCTCTCAATCTCTCTCGCCCTAATCCTATCTCTTCTCTCTCTTCCTCTCGATCCGTCTCCCTCCTCTCTCACTTCCTCTCTCTCTCTCTCTCTCGATCCGTCTCCCTCCTCTCTCTCTCTCTCTCGATCTATCTCCCTCCTCTCTCTCTCTTACTCTCTCTCTTTCTCTCTCTCTCTCTCTGTGAGATCCAAAGAAGGGATGGAGTAGATTTTTGTGCAGGCCAGGTAGTTCACAATCTGTTTCCCACGCTAGATAAACAAGATGCATTTTCTTGCTACGATTTCTAACTGAGAGCTTTGAATCTCAGCCTTTTGTTATCTTTTCTTAATAAGATTTGAGCTTCCCTATCTCTAGATTGCGTTTTCTTTGCTACTTTTAGGAGATTTTGCTGAATCTCATAGATTGGAATGATCTAAGGTTAGGTTTTGGTGCTATTTTTGGGAGATTTTGCTGAATCTTTGCTACTAATGAACAACTGTCAAAAAATCCGAGTAGCAAGAAGGGGATCTTATTTGTTGCAGTCAATGTAACACCCTGAAATTCGGGGGTCGAGAATGAACTCAACACCCGAGTTCCAGCGCATCACTTATGCAACATACACGATGCCGGTTAAATGTTGTCTGAGTTAGCGCAATAAACATGAATGAGATTAAACCAAAATAGTAATTCATACTCCAGTTCAATTGCATTTAAAAAAAAACAGCGGAAGACTGAAATTTTATATTCAAGTATGTAAAGTAACAAAATTTTCTGAACTCCAGAGTATGAGTACTAGCTGAGCACCAATATACATGTAATGTTTGTAAATCAAAAACCCAAAATACATCCTCAAAAGAGGCCCCGAGAATCCCGCGATGCAGCCGGCCTAGGCGTAGCCGTCAGAATACTGCATGAAAGAGAACTCCTCCTCCTGGTCCTCATCAACGTCGGGCTCTGGCTCCTGAACCAAGGCGTCCTCTAACCCTGCAACAGAGTCTGGTTGGTGTGTACAACACCGTCCCGTAACGTGGGAGTGAGTAGCTAACTCAGTGGAACAATAATGCATAAGTTAACATGTTATCAAATCAACCAAGCAGTAATGATAAGCAGTACAAATCAAGCATTTCTAACTACTCTTGTTAAATGCAAAAATGATATGACATGATGCTGTATGCCCTTGCCAAACCACCCTCAAGCGACATCATCTTACGTTCGCGAATGCTTAACTCCCTCAGTGCGCCACATCTACAAAGCACATGCGGTGCGATGATGCTCGTGATTGCCAAGTTATTATTAGTCCATTTCAATCAGCAGTATTGGGAAACTAAGGTACCTCCCTTGTATCATTCCCAACATGATCCATTCTAGGGTCGTCAATCCTAGTTATTCTCATACGATGTTATGGTTTGAGAAGCTTAGTGATGGCATCGCAAAGGGTTCGTCACCCGTCAGTGCGGATACCGATCTCACCATATGCGGCTCGATTGCTGGCCGTCAGCTCGAGTACAGGTCTCACCGTACTCGGCTCAATCACTAGCCGTCAGCTCAAGTACAGGTCTCACCATACTCGGCTCAACTCACACTCTAGTTGTTGTGAAAGGCTCGTGGCCAATCACGGATACTTAGAGTACACTCGATGATACCACGGAGGACTCGTCGCCCGTCAGCACGAGCACAGATCTCACCGTACTCGGCTCTCGCCGAAGTATCGACAGCTCGAATACAGTGTCCCATACCACCGTATTCGGCTCACGAGATAGTTGCGCAATGGTCACTACGGGGAGGCACATGGCCCCAGCATAGGCCGACAGCTCGACCACGGTGTCCCATACCACCATGTCCGGCTCATGCGTCTTAGCGGATCTAGGTACCACTGGTAAGTTTGGTACCCTAGGTTCAAGCAGTAGCGACCAAACAAGGTGAACACACAACTACACTTCGGTTTATTGGCGAGCCTGACTAGCTCGAGCGCACCACAAGTTGAGCGATATGGAGCGCAAAAGCACTCCGCGTGGCCAACCACTATCGCCAACCAAAGTACAACTCGGGTTCGCCGGACCCGTCCTTTGTGGCGACATGAATCTCAGCCACAATCACAAGTCTGGTACCGAGTGTTTGGACTACATTCATAGTCCCAAACTTAAACAATTTTCATCGTTAGCAGGTGAAATAAAGCATGATAAACAAGCAATACAATCATGTTAGTAGGCATGTTATAAAGCATGAAGTAAAACATGAAGTCAAGCAGGTTGCAAAGCATGTTGTAATGCATGTAACAAGCACTATCCCCATAGGGATACAATTGTGTGTGCAATACAATCAAGTGGTTGCGGTGAACCACCGCATGGAGGGGATCCTACATGTCTCTAAGGGAGTTGGAAAACTCATATCAGCGCCTATCTAAGGCACTAGTACATACACATGTACACATACCTGCACTTATACAAACACTTAGAATACACTTTTCCAACATACATGACGTATGTTAGGCAAGTTCGTAATCGGGCTGTCCCTAAGCCTCGAGAGTATTTTTCCCGTGTATATCATAATCATACGGCAAATAATCATCACAATTATATTTCCAAAATCCGCACGTATGCGGAATTTCTGGAATACACAATTTCCACATATATGACATTTACACATGAACATGTATTTTTGCGATCCTTTTCGCCAAACTAGCATTTTATCCACACATGATATAATCAAACATTAAATAAACATGTTAAACATTTTCTCAACAAAATACGTATACGGTATTTCTACGTATATCAAGAGTATGTAAAATTCCATATTCTTTATCGCTAATCGAAACAGGAAACGGAAAGTACTTTGTACATGTGCATTTGCATGCAGATCATGAATCTATCATTATCTGACATTGAAAGCGTTGAAAACTGTAACTTATACGCTTAAAGTCCTCACCTCAGCCCTTAGAATTCCAATGAATCAGCAAGAGGGTTGGTGCTTCCGTATACGGGAGTTTCTTAGCCTAAAGAGCACATTCAATTAGTCTTTCCTTAACCTATCACTAATCAGGCTCAAATCAGACCTAGGGTTAGGGTTTCTTACCTTCAAATGGGGTGGAAACCGCCGGGAAATCCCTTGGAATAGAGCGGTGTAGGCCGTGGGAGAAGTGGAAGCAGCAGGAGGAAGATCGGCCTCGATCTCCACAAGTTCTCTCTCTCCTTCTCTCTCTTTCTCTCTTAGGGTTTGGACCCAAATTCGTATGGCTGTGAGAGGGGCTGTTCTAAGCCCCTTTTATAGCCTAGAACATAACCAAAATAGACTTAGGTTCAAGGGTGGCTGCATATATAGGCAGTTCGCCACTTTCCAAGCTCAAAAGGGGTGTTCTGGTAGCCCTCTTCGAGCCAAACGTCAGACTTAAGCTCACCCTCAGAGGATCTACGTGGGATTACGTTTTCGGCTCGATCGGATTCCCAGATCGCACGTGACGGACCACTTTCAGTTCAACGGTCCGTGGGCCACGATCAGAATTTCTGAGTACATGTAAATGTTCCTGAAATTTTTCTTAATCCGAGGGTGTAATTTGGTCTGATTCCGACGGTCAGGTTGCTTAATACTGACGCGCAACCGAAAGGTGCCAGATCACTATTCCAGATATTTTCTCTTGGATGGAAATAGTGTTTTTCACACTCCCTCGCTCCGAAGTGAAAATAATGGCCGTGGGACATCGGAATCATCTGATTTTTGAGATGATTGTCAAGCCCAGTGGGGCGGTCCTGGTTCCTTAGCTTCGTGTTAATCGGACTCCCGATGTGCGATCTAGACCTCATACGAAGTTTCGTTTCAGTCCCGAGAGCAGACGGGTAATGAGTTTGGCTCTAGACTTTAGGATAACCTAGAGTCACCAATTCTGCAAGTTTTGGGTCTTGCAGATCGTATTTAAAGCGATCCCAACGGATTTCATGATTTACCGAGTTTAGTACTTAGTTAACTTTGTTAAATTTCTAAAGGATTTAATCCTATGTGATTTCTGGTCGAGGTGATACTCGGCCCAATGTACGGAAATTTTCAGGTCATTACAGTCAACCATAACAGGCCTCTTTCAGATTAAGGTCCTTCGACATTGTTTTACATAAGGTTAGTAGAAACCCTAGCTTTTTCTCTATTTTCTTTGGCCTTTGGTGTGAGACCCGTATCCTAGCCCGTACCATTTCGTAGGCTTCGGCGGTCCTCCCAGTCAAATTTTGACGACCCGCAATGCATAGATAGCAGTTGCGTGTATCCCTAAGTCATATTCTGTATTCCAGAGTCAGCTCGACCCGAGACTTGTACCATTGCGACCGCACCGTCGTTGCGGTTCCGACGTGGTGTCTCGCACGCCAAGGTGATACCCGGGCCACGAGATGTGGGCCCACGTTCAGTTCAAGAAAAACACTGAGTTTTGTAATTCCAAGAGAATCCATCACATCAATCACCTCACTTGTCAAGTACACACCCATCACTCACCTTTTCACCCATCACCCTCTTACATCACCTCTCTCTCTCATTTCAAACTCCATCTCCCAAGCACCATGAGAGAAATGGACGTCCATGGGAGAGAAGCTTGGTATGGCCCACTCCCTACCACCCAATCCCACCCTCTAAAATTAATCTCAACCGTTGAATCTTGTTTCCTTGGAGCTCTAGAACCCGTTGGTGGAGGAATGAAGAAGAGATCTTGAGGTGGGTGATTTTATGTTTTGATTTTATGATTTAAGGGCCCATTTGTGGTGGGACCCATCTTGATGTATACATTGTATAGGAAGGGCCCATAGTCGCGGGGTCCCTCCCCTTCACCGATTTTTCTCTCTATTTCTCTCTCTCTCTTTACCTTTTTATTTGATGTGTGGCCCACCATGATAATGGACGGTGGAGATCCACCACACCATGATGTATTTATTCCACACCGTCCAGATTGTGCTGGACGATGCTGATTTACATGGACAAGGTATGGACGGTACTGAATGAGGGACCCACCACATGTGTGTGTTAGATTCACACCGTCCAGCACCCTGGGACGGTACTGGACCCACTGCGATGCATGTAGATCCACGCCGTCCAGCAACCTGTGGACGGTGCTGGACCCACAGTAATGTATATCCATGTCGTCCATTGCATGGACGTGGGACCCATGTATGTGTTGTATCCAGGCCGAACATGGCCCACCTGATGTATGTTTTAGATCCACATCATACACAAGTGGACCCACCTAATGTATGTTCTTCATCTCAGTCGTTCATCCCTGGATGTGGCACACGCTGATGCATGTGTTCTGCATCTACACCATCCATCTGCTGGACGCTGGGCCAGCAGCCCAGACGTCCAGCAGCACCTAGCTGTTGTGCTGACGCAGCAAGTTTGGTGGCCCCATCCTGAGGTATGTGTTATATTCAAACCGTCCTTTCATTTGGCACGTGTAGGGCCCACCCCACACGTGTTGCACATGTGGGATGGGACCCACCTTGAGGTATGTATTTTACATCCCAGCTGTCCGTTCATTTTACTGGATGGTGGGACGTCAGCAAGCTCTATGGGTCCCACCTGTTTTGACATCAACAGATTCTGTGGGACCCCACCATGATGTGTTTATTCCATACATACCGTCCAGATGGTGTTGGACGGTACTGGACAGTGTTTGGATGGTGCTATCCAATGTTTGGATGGTGCTAATTTTCAAGGATAATGGCTGGATGGTGCTGATTTACATAGACAATGTTTGGATGGTGTTTATTTACATGGGAAAAGTTTGGATGGTGCTGATTTACCTGGCCAATGTTTGGACAGTGTTGATCATCATTAGTGGGCCATGTGCCCCATGGAATGATAGTGTACAGTGATGCACATGTTACACCTACAACTATTGAAATGATTTTTGGCGTGGTCCAAGCCCATTTGAGGCCCATTGGTACGGCCCATCCATGAGGCCCATCATGATGTATATTTGAGGCCCATGTGATAAGGCCCATCTGCCTTATATTCGAAGCCCATGTGATAGGGCCCACCTGCCTTTTATTTAAGGCCCATATGATAAGGCCCACCTACTTGAATCTGAGGTCCATGGGTGAGGCCCATTGTGATGTATTCGAGGCTCATGTGCAAGGCCCATTATGATGTATTCGTGGCCTATGGGCAAAGTCCATTGTGATATGTCTTAGACCCATGACGCGAGGCCCATTTGATGTATTTGAGGCCCAGATATGTGGCCCATTTGATGCATATGAGACCCATGTGTAGGGCCCACATGTTATGTATTTGAGGCCCATGAGTAGGGCCCACTTGTTGTGTATATGAGGCCCATTGATGCAGCCCACTTGATGTGTATGAGGCCCATTAGCGCGGCCCATTGATGCAGCCCACTTAATGTGTATGAGGCCCATTAGCGCGGCCCATTGATGCAGCCCACTTAATGTGTATGAGGCCCATTAGTGCTGCCCATTGATGCAGCCCACTTGATGTGTTTGAGGCCTATAAGTATAACCCATTGATGTAGCCCACTTGATGTGTATGAGGCCCATTAATGCGACTCATTGATGCAACCCACCTGACGTGTATGAGGCCCATGTGTAGGGCCCACCTATTGTGTATTTGAAGCTCATAGGTTGTGGCCCATTGTGATGTATTCCAGGCCCATGGGCAAGGCCTGATGTGATGTGTTTATAGCCCATATGATGAGGCCCATTGAGATGTATTTCTAGCCCATGTGATGCGGCCCATAGTGATGTGTATTAGGCCCATGTGATGCGGCCCATAGTGATGTGTGTTAGGACCATTTGATGCGGCCCACTTAATGTATGAGATCCTTGTGTGAGGCCATGGACCCACTATATGTTTGGCTCTACGTGGGCCACTCATTGGGAGCAATGTTGGTTAAATGTCCACATTGATGGTCAATGATGGTTAACGAAGTCGATTTCGATTACCGAGGTCGATTTTGATTGTCGAAGCCAATTCCGATTATCGAGGCCAATTATGGAGGCCGATTCTGATTGTCGAGGCCGATTCCGATTGCGAGGCCGATTCTAATTATCAAGGCCGATTATCAAAGTCGGTTATTGATACCTATTATGAGTATGTTACAGCATAGCATCATGATACATATACCTTGGAGCCCACCTTGTGTATATATTGGGCCCCATAGAGAAGTCCAGTTTATTGCACGATAGAGAGGGTAAGAAAGCTCACTTATTGCACGTAGACTCAGATCTGCCCTCGGTGGGGGATATTGTGACACTCCATAACTGTGATCACATGTGGGCGGGTGCATATGGGCGGACACTGAGTGGGTGGGGCATGAGGACCTGAGCGAGCTACCAGTGATTGGCAGGCTACTGTGCACACAGTGAAGGAAGAACTTTGTCCCACATCGGGAGCATCGTCCGATGTCTTGGTGGCTATAAGTTAGATTCTTTCCTTAACTATCGTGACGTGTTTTAAATCACTGAGCCTATCTTGATATTTGGACTAAATCCGTCGTCCATCTGCGGACCCCCATCATTTGTATGCATGTTATGATTGATGATTGATTAAAGCAGATGCCATTGGGTTGAGATGTTTATGGGACTCCTTATGAGACGGAATTATCCCCACATGATCGCGCGATATGTGCAGGTTTGATGTATGGCCTAGATGAGGTTAATGGTATTCGTGGCTCTTTAAGATCTGCATATTGCATTGCATCATCCGCATCTGATATTTGGTTCTCTATGATTCTGCATTTGCATAGCTGATCTGCATTGCATATTCTGATATTGAATAATTTATAGACTTGCCAGTATTTTCGCTTACTCTGATATTTGTGTGCTTGGCACTTACCTTGTGCACACACTTACACCACCCTCTAAGCTTTCTATAAGCTTATGCACAATAGATGCGTGCAGGTGACGTTAGGTTGCAGTAGCATTGAGCTGGGAGCGTACAGCGGTCTTCCGGAGCTTTGATTTTCGATATATGTATTTTCCTTTCAGCATTGTATTCAAATGTTTATATTAGTGGATATGTGATGATGATGTTGCCTTTGTGATTTGGGTAAACTTGTGGTTATGCTTCTTATGAGACAAATGTACGTTGGAAAATCCTCCTTGTAGGATCCCAAGATCGGAATCTGGCATATGGGCGCTGGGAGCCAAGAATGGGGTACTACGGAGGTTGTCGGCACCAGATTCGGTAATCGGGAATTTTGTGAGCCCGATTTTCGGGTTTGGGGCCTGACATTTGGTGGGACACAATTGCCTCTGTTTCCCTGTTTCCTTGTTAAACATTTCCCTGTTAAACAATCTCTGTTTCCTTGTTACATAAGGTCCTTCCGTATATCCGATTTCATTTGTAGAAAATCTAAAATCCCTGTTTTCTTTTTCTTATTTTGGTGTTACAGGTACAGATCGTTCATCAGTTCAGATATTCAGAAAGGATTTTTATCAAGAGATTCGACTGAGGAATTGTAAGGTAATGTACAATAGAATCAATCCCGCATTTTTCCTCTTTCAATTGAAAACTGTTTGAATTTAGATCAATCTCCGACTAGTTAATAGTGAGCAAGATAGAGGAAAAAAAAAAAAAGCACAAGTTGGTCGCCTAGTCCAATGATCAAGTGGGCTACACATGATAAAAATGGTCTTAATAGTCCAAACCTTCCAAAGGAGATGGATCCTTCCAATATAGGGGCTGGATCCACCTATTGACTGTGGTGATGAAGGGAGTTGTCAGTAAAATGAGAGAAGCAGTTTTGTTACAAGTATAACAGGGGATTTTTTTTCTTTAATGCATTAGTTGTATGACTAGAGGATTTGATTTGGTTTTCGTAAGCATTTTTCATATCATTTTTACTACAAGCTTTTAGTTTTGAGTGGTTAAATAATACTGGAGTTGTATTGAGTTAATGCAAATATCCCTCGCGGTGATATTTGCCCGCGACTTCTCGCTGTGAATGCTAAGGTTTCATCATTATTTTTTGTCACTTCCTCTTGGCTAAACCGAATTCTTTAGGACTGAAACTACAAAATCTGTGGGTACTGTTGCTAAGATGCAGTTAAAGATCTGTGGAGGATGTTGATGTTGTCTATGCAGATATGCAACATGCTGAGAAAGAAACATGATCGAAAAATGCTTGTTGTTTTTTAAAGATGAAGAAAGAGCGATGAAACTAATTTAATACTGTTTTTTATTTATTATCTTATTAAAAGCATTAAAAAGGTTAACTATTTTTTATTGAAAATGGAAAAATGTAACAAATCATTGAAAACATCATGTGAGCTACATGCGACTTAAGCTTTTCATGAGCTACGTACCATGCTATGCTACGTAGTGTAAGCATAGCTATTTAAAACAATGGGTGTATCACACCTTAAGCTTTTCACTTCCAAAAAGATTGTATCATCTGTTTCTATGTTTGTTCATTTAATCCTTCTGTAGTGGTTTTGTACTTTGTGTAAGGATCATAGTTTAAAAACCTGAAAAGTCAACTTGGCTCCATGTTCATCTGGGTTGTGTCGACTCAAAGCTACAACCTAACTTGTCTCTATATGCAGTAATTTATAAATTAAAAATATTAGCAATTGTAGAGAAAAATTAAAATATTTTAAGTATCGTAAAATAAGAAAACACATGGCCAAATACAACATAGTTTGCGTGCTGAGAGTGTCTGTTCATCTTGTAGAAATTGCAAGTTTGCTGAAAACAAATCCAAACAATTTCCTTTTTTTGGTAATAGATCCACACCATTCAAGAAAACATGTTTCTTGATGGTAGTGGTAACCTGCATATGTTAAATAGTTCATCTTGACCATGGTAGCAAGAAACACCCTAGGGCTATCTGAAATGCATTTCAGAAAAGGTGGATTTGCATTTCAAATGTTCTATCAAAATTGAAATGCATTCCCTTGGGGAACGTTAATGTGTGAAAGGCAATTTTGAAAAATTAATAATTTTGCACTTCAAAATTTCTTTGAAACACTTGTGATGCATTTGTAAAACATAAGAGAAACTCATTTTAGCTTCGCTTGGAACAGACGAATGAGCATCACGTGGGAGTAAGGTTGAAGAAGGTTGTTGAAGCCGAGAAGGAAGAGAAGAAATAGAAGAGAGATAGGTACATCACTTTGAAAAGTATCCAGAGAGAAATGATGTTATTCTTCTGCTTTCCGGGAGATGTTGGTTTTCAAATGTCTGCAAGTACTGATTTTAGCTTGTTTGAGAAAGTTTTGCCATTTTAGCTTTCGTTACATTGGAGGAAATATGTAGGCTTGTCTGAGCTTAGGACTCCTGATATATCAATTGAGATTTTGCTTGTTTTTGAGATGGCCCCAACTGCATTTCTTCAAAAAAAAAAAAAAAGATTTGAAGGCCTGGAAGTGTTGTCTAGATGATATTAACTGTTGCTTTGTTTGCATTGTCTACTTTGTGTAGTGTGACTTGCATCCTAATATGGGCCACGTATAATCAAAATCCTTCCTGTCCTCAGTGCAAGCATCTGTTTCAATTTCTTAGTGTTCATCAATCACTAGATGGAAGGTATATGATGGCCCAATTTGTAGAGTAAAAATGGAAAGTAAAAAATTGAATGCCACCTCATGTATGGGCTCAAGGTAAAAAAAAAAAAAACTACAGTAATGAGGAATATTTTTACCATTCCATCTGTATACCCTTTTTTCCCTTATGAGCCATGATCGAAATGGTTTTTGACCCCTCAAAAAGGGTGAATGATGGGATGTGTATAAACTTCTAGAATTTTAGTTTGTGCCTCATCCAAGACGTGGCCTAGTGATTGGGCAGTCTTGGTCAATCGCCATGTGTACCAATCCACGGTTTGTAGGATTGGTGCTGATTTACTGAATAGTACCTGATATTTACCAACTCCTAAACTGAATTGAGATATTTCGATCCTAGCTGGGTTCAAGCAGCTCCCATTGAATCAGGATATCCTGGGGAAAACGAGGGATAGGGTGAGGAGTTGCTACCATAGGGATTTCGTCATCGACGAAGATAGCCAGTGGATGCTTCAGGGGTGGAAGGGGCGGATCATTTATGCACTTTCCACATGGAAACCAAACCATGATAGCTTTTGAGTATCAGAAAGCTTGCTTCTAGTTGTGTACTTAAAATGGGAACACTCTTCCTGCTTCTCTGGTCCTATGGCCACTCGGAACAAAATTAAAGGTACTTTTGATTTGATGTGCAATTTCTTTCTTTATTAGGGTACCTGTTCTTATATGTATTCTCAGTTCAGTATCTGTTAGTAATCATCGTATGAATACAGGTAATGAGACCGATGAGTTGCAAGAGCAATTGGTCTTAAGCACAAACACTACCTCAATTTCCAACTATGCAGAAGTCGAATTCTCATGAGAGTCCCAAAGCCATGAGGTCAGTGTTATGAATGACTATACTGATGAAAGCATCATTTTGAATGCTATTGGAAGATTGGAGCCTGTAACATAATGCTATTAGAGAATTGGTTGGCTAAGGACAAGCTTGAGTGTAGTGAGGAACTAACGGATCTTGTGAAGGTTGGTTTGAAACTTTTCCTTTCCTAGCCACTCAATGGTTTCATTATATGGTAATGGTAATAATTTACCCTCGATAATTCATGGAAAATATATTGATTATAATTGGTGTTTAAGTTGCACTAAAATGAATTTTATGCTCATGCAGGGGTTAGTTTTATTTGGTCTTTGTTACTTTCACGGTTTCTTTTATCCATCTTGCAGCTTAGACTGTTTATCATTTATTGTGTTTTCAAATCTTGGTTCTTTTTTTCTATTGTAGACTGTGGACAACGACCTTGCACTGAAAATATATATCAAGGAAAGGGCTACCCCAAAAGTTGTCGCTGCTTTTTCTGAACGAAGGGAGTTTGAAAAAAATTCTCATTTACTCGAAGTAGGTAAGGAGTATGCTTCCTTCTCCAACATCTCATCCACAAAGAGTTGTTATTCTATTGAATCTTAATTTAATATACACTATTGAATCTTAATTTAATATACACAAATCAGTGTGATAAAAATGGATATTCATTATACACCTTCATGTCTTTATGTATTCACGTGATAGCAATGCTTTATACCTTAATACAAATTGGATACATGCCTGATTATCTTTTCCTTCTGCAAACAATTCTGAGATCAAATCCCCAGGTATTCTAATATCATTTGCAAGAAATTTGAGAGACTTACATCTTTTGCATAACCAAATACTGTATTGTAAAAAATAAATGTAAATAATATATGCGGAAGCATGCAGCATTTAGGGTACATTTGTTTGCAAACCATTTACCTATGTAAATGCTTTCCATGGTAAAGTATTTTATTAGGAAACTAGTTATATATGTAAATGTTTTACCACATGTATTTGGTCTTTTTTTCCTATTTAAATCACTATCTCATGTTTGTTTGTGCTTCTGCATATAAGTGGGAATATCTTGTTGGGTCTAAAGTTGCCTGTTTCACGTCCCAAACAACCCATACATATAAAATTTTTCATCTTAATTGATCATATACAATATTAATTAATTTGGAAAGTAGCCCTTAAAAAAAGGCTGGATTCTCCCCACCCCTTAAAAAAATAAAAATTAAAAAAAAAAAATCTTTGGTATTTTTTTAACCTGTTGAGCCTCTTAATAATTCACATCTCTGCTGCGCTGCCACGAATGTTGGAAATAACCATTTGATTGGTTGGCACTTAACCCCCCCCCCCCCCCCCCCCCCCCCCCCCCCCCCCCCCCGAGAAAATTAAACAATAATCTTCAGTGAGTATTTTATCATGCTCTTCTTTCTAAGCTAATGATATTCATCATAATTTAGTTTTCTGTTTTCCTTTTCATAGGATTGATGGTAACTCATGGAAATGATGCTCCTTTAGCTGTGATGCTCCGATCCGAGAGAAAATAGTCATGTGGAAGGGGACCTTACTGAAACAATTCATGTGGAGGGCTATGTGGCAATTTGTTTGTTTTGAAAACTTTAAATAGACCATTAATTATTTTGTTGATTGTTGTCTTGATGGATGTTAAATGGGTGAAACATGCACAGGTTCAATCATTGGTTGATTATAATATTGTTAGCTTTTGTTGAAAGAAACTAGATTTAGCCTTGAATATTGATAAATGATGTTAAAAATTGAAATTAGCCTCAGTTGATGCCAACAAAGGCTAAATCTATCTTTAGTATCAGTTTTTCCTTAGTTACCTAAACTGAGACTACAACTCCCGTGGCTATAGGCTTTAGCCTCGGTTGTTGAGAACCGAGGTTAAAAATAGATTTAGCTTCGGTTGGAGGCAATTGAGGCTAAAATTTAGATTTAGTCTCAATTGGAAACAATGGAGGCTAAAATTTTTATTTAGCCTCATTTCAAGAAAACTGAATCTAAAAAGGTTCTTTTAGCCTCACTTGAAGAACCGAGGCTATAAAGTCATTTTAGCCTCGGTTGTTAAAACTAAGGCTAAAGCCTTTAGCCACGGGGGTTTCAACCTCGGTTTAGATAACTGAGGTTAAAGGCTTTAGCCTCAGCTTTTAACCTTTTTAGCCACAGTTTTGAACTGAGGCTAAAGCCCCCTTTTCTTGTAGTGAACACAACCCCAAGTGAGGTGATATTCACTTCTATGGGTAGGACAACAACTTGCTCATAAGTTAGGATGAATAGTAATTCCTACGCTCGTCTTCTAGGATATCTGATAGGCCCATAACCGCTTTGATAATGTCATATGCCACTATTCACAACCCCAAGTGCAAGTTTGTGATGTAGTAATAACTTGATGAGACCGTGGTTAAATCCATGGGGAATGGGGAACACAGCCTAGAACAAATCTAAGTCTAATGATGTGTCTGGGTTTTTAATCCACTAGGTAAAAAGAGTTTTTGAATAAATAAATAAAAAGACTAAAGATTTAGGAATCCACTCATAACGATCTCAATATTTAATTTACTGATTCAATGGATAACTTGATTGGAATCAAAGTCCTAATCTATCCAACCGGATGATGGGTTAAAACATCATAAACAATTCAAAACAAATTTCGAATATTCAAAGCATTGGTTCTCATATAACCATCTAGTTGAATTGATTGTAGAGAGTTCAAAGTATCCACCAAGCCTTAGTCAATGGTAGATCAGAGATTTCTACAGATCAAATAATCACAAAATAGAGAAGAAAGCATTCAGAAAATTCCTAAGCATCTATCATGCCCGAAGTTGACAATAGATCAAAGTAATTCAAAATTACTTTTTAAATTAAACCATAAACTATGAATTATGTAACATATAAATCAAATAACTTGAATAAAAGCAAACTAAACATTAAGAATAACTAGAAGTTTCATCCCTTAGCCTTAGCTAAGATATTAGCTAATCATAGCTACCGCAGAAATAAAAGAAAAACTAAAAATCTACTAGAACCAGTGAAGAAATCAAAGTAGAAAAAACATTATCAGCACTCCACTTAGGCCTTCTCTCCGTTTCCAAACCGTAGAAGATGATTTAGAATAGCCTAGAGACTCCTTTAAATAGTTTTGCATCTCAATCTTTCGCACCGCCTTAGAAAAGTTTGCAAACCGCCTTTGAATTTACGCAGTTACCGCTGCTTCGATGGCACCTTTGATGACATTAAAAAATGCATGAATCTTTCCAACAACAAACTGAGAAAATTCATGATTTTCTTGATAGGATCAAAGTAGCTTCGATGTCATTAAAACTTACTTCATGGTATAGAAGTTTATTTCTGTAATTTTTCATAACTATATCTTTCTGGCCCCAGAATTTCAAAATATGATTATTTTTTTTCCTTAAATTTTCAGGATTCCTTTTCCTTGGTTTCTTCACTTTAAACATTCGACTCCTTCATTCCTCACTTGGTTTTCTTGGATATCTTTGGCATGTGAATTCTTCATTAATGACTTTCAAATCTCCAATTCTTCATTATCTTCTTTTGAACTCTAAATCCATCCTTTTAAGTGCATACTCATTTTAAACTTTTGAATTACCTCGCATGATAAAAATGTATATAATTAAATCAAATTATCAATTCAACACCAGAAAAACTAATGTAATTGAAGGGTTAAATATGCAATATTTTAGTTTTAACCCCCCCCCCCCCCCCCCCCCCCCCCCCCAGCATTTTATTAGTCACAAGCAAAAAATGTGAAAGATATTTTAAAAACAAAACAATTATTTCCATAAGTTCAAGCAGTTCTAAAAACAATTCATATTAGAGAAATCTAAAATATATAAATGTTGAGAACTACTTTCTCCTAAAATCTAGCATTTCGTAAATGTCCTAATCAAGTTTAATGTATTAATCCTATAATTAGAAAAATTTTAAACATCGAGTTCCATATGTGCATAGTGAAGTTTAGACTTATCACAACCAAATGTTTAGTTCTCTACTTTCATGATAACATTGATAATCAAAAGAGTTCAAGATAATCAAAACTTAAACCAAAACTTGCCTTACAGTTCAACACTCTATTCTTCTAACTTTTGATTTTTCTATCGAAGACTTTCACACTATTTTTATCTTTTTCTTCTTTTAATTTTTCATAATAGTGCTTTTAAGGAACTTCGATAAGTAGCCATTTTCGATGACAAATATTTTTTTGCTCGGTATTATTTCTCTCCTTTTTTTCAATTCTTTTTATTTAACATGATGGATAAATTCCTCAGGTTTAGTTCTTGTCATTCTCAATAATTGTCAAGTTAACAATTCCAGTATTAACTAAAACTTTTAGATATGTAAGCTAAATGTGATATGTGAAATCATGACTCAATTAATGTTTAAAAACTTATAATTCAAATATTAAAAACTTCAAACTTAATTTTAGAAATCTAAGTAACTAAAATTCAAATTTCAACAATCCTTAACAACACGTATCTTATCATTCTAATCTCTGGATTATCTTTAAAATCACTTAAATTAACATTTTTTTGAATAGCTCATAAATTTAACAATTTTGATCAAATTCAAAGAATTTTCGTAAGGAAACCTACCCCTAACCTAAAATCTACATTGTCCTCAATGTATAACATACATAATAAGAGCAAAACTAAGATCAATGAAAATAAATGGGAGTAAATGAAGAGTACCAGGAAAGCGATGACAAATGGGCTAGTGCGATCTTCCTATCTAAAGATGTTTCAACAACTATATTAAACCTAATAAAACACACTAATCCCAGGAAAGCAATAATTTCTTAATCCTAAACTAGGAAAGCAAGGGAAAACAACTCATTATGTCAGCAAGGTTCCTCCTCCGGCCAGTATCTCAATAAATTTCTCAATAGATTTCTCAACAAAATCATCCAAAAGCCCAATTTGCAGTAGGCTTGGATGCCCTGTAGCATAAATGTCTAGAGAAATTTATGACCCTCAGCAAAAAATCTTTGTTTAATCCCCTGAGGTATCCAAAGTAGATAACATTCACCTGTGGCAGAAAATTTTTTAATGTTACTACACCATGGTGAATTAGAGACTACAAGTGAAATTTAGAAAAATTCTCATTAAGCAGTGTAGTCTCAACACATTCTGAAATTTAAGACTTTGGTTCAAATTCTAACTCATCTTTTAATGGTAAACATTCTGGATCTGTTAAAGGGAGCTCTTCAAAACAATGATTCCATCGGTCAGTAACAACTATCGAGGTATTGTCTTTTAAGGCATCCATTATTTCTTTATTCATAGAATCATTTGAATCTGCAAAGTGTGTCAAGCAAACTTCTAAAGAGTTGAGACATTCAGTTGAATGGGAATCATCCTCCACATTAAGGTCAAGCATGTCATGTGGGTGGAGTAGAGCATTATCACTATGTTTGAAAATTACATGTGTCTCTCAATCATTAACTTGGACTGTCATTGAGATCGACTCTTCCAAAAACTAAACTATATACACATGATCATAATCCAACTCCTCATTCTCAAATTCAGTATACTCCACAAGCAAGTTGGAATCACTCCCATCACATTGTGTTTCTAGATTGGGCTAAGGCTGGGATAAATTATCATCTTCCTCATCAATAAGGCGCTGCTGAACTTCTTGAATGTATGATTCAATTAACTCTAATGATTTTCTAATTTATGTGAATGATTGCGTGACATGTTGGTTGAATTCTTCTTGTGCATCCATGTATTTCTGAAATGAATCTTCTTGGATTATTTCTAGTTGGATCTCATTAGGGGATCCAAGAGGATAGTCACTAGAATCCATGGTTGGTACACCTCTCCAATTTAAACTCTGTTGCTAAAGTCATACGGATCGTATGTGGGAGTATTTAATGGTTGTTGGTAAACGTTATCACCCATAATGTAATCATGCATAATTATCTTCTTTAACTTGTGGATGATAACTATTCTCTCTTATATAATCATTTAATGATTTCTTAATCAGTTGAGTATAATTGTTCTCCCTCATATGATCGCGTATGGACTTCTTAAACAGTGAAATATCATATCCCGGTCAGGTCTCAGTCATGGTTTTAGTAAATTTTTTAGACAGGTTTTTTTCTAACATAATCATCTGACATCCCTTCAACGTATATCTCGTCTTCTAGAAGTAGATTAAAGTATTCACGTGTCTACTCTTGCATAAACATGATGAAACTCTAATTCTAAATCTAATCCTGATATAAATTCCTACAGAAAAAATCCTACAGCAATATGGAAAATAAGTAGGTGGAGTAAGAGACTCAGGATTTCAGCCCAGCATCTCAGCCACGGTCCGTTCATATCACTCAACCTGGACTCAAGATTCCTTAAACAGAGCAGTCCGTTAGCCTGTCCAGATCTCGGACCCTGTTGAGGCTAGCAGTGTCTCGAGCATTCAGTCCCTTGCCTCTCCTTCCAGCTCCACTGATCCTTCTTCCCTTTAGCGGACGACGAGAAGTCCCTTCCATACGCAGCCTCCTAATGATCGGCACTTGTGGCTTCTCACCCCCACCCCCACGGTGAGGAGACTTTGGACCATCTCCTTTGTTTTGGGAATGCTGCTTCAACAATTTGGACGCATTTCCACAGGATTTTTGATGTCCCTTTCATCCCAAATCAAACAATTCAGCAGAAAATCGATTTTTGGTCATTAAAGGCGTCAAATTCCTCTCGCATCAAGTGGATCCTAGGCCTGGCCCCTGCACTAATTTCCTGGAAATTATGGCTAAGCTGCAACACCTCACAATTTAAGGGAGTTAAGATGTAACAGCCCCACTATCCAATATATGATAGTGTCCGCTCTGGGCACGCACTGCGCCCGTACGATTTTGTTCTCAGGGTTCTCCCCCAAAAGGCCTCATACAGGGAAAGTAAGAGCTCCACATATAACCACCACAACTTAAGACAACTCTTCCGATGTGGGACAAGTTCAACCCCTACTACATACACAGTAGCCTGCCAACCATTGGTAGCTCGTCCAAGCCATTAGGCTCCGCCCACATCAGCGTCTGTCCACGTGTGCCCGCCCACATGTGCAACAGTGATGGGGCATCACACAAGATGTCTGGGCACAAAGTTATTGCCCAGGTTTCTAGATGGATGCAAGAAATTAGTAACCCTCTGCCAGACAACAACCATTCGTCTCTCAAGAACGTGGCCACCCTTCAGGCTCTTCACCTAGATAGCGGCAAAGTGAGAACTAGTGTTATTCCTTCGATTGTCAAATGGACGAGACCTCCCCCGAGCTGGGTTAAGCTGAACATCGATGGATCTTCTCGTGGAAATTCGAGTGAGAGTGGTGGTGGAGGAGTTGCAAGGGACTCCCAAGGTCGGGTTATCTTCGCTTTTCACAGGAACTATGGCCTTACTTCTAATATGATTGTGGAGGCCCACGCTATGCTTGATGGAATTACTCTCTATACCAAATTGGGTCTTTCCAGCATCATCGTTAAATTTGACTCGAAACTGGTGGTCGAAGCTGCCGCGGATCCCTTCCTCCATTGTCCTTGGAACATCCGGTACAGCTTGGGAGCCATTCATCGATTCAGCATTCGCCTCAACCTTTGCTTTAAGCATATCTACCGTGAGGGTAATTCTGTGGCAGATGCGCTTGCCAGGCTAGCTAGTGAAGGATGCGGCAATTCCTTCTTTCATTCTCGTTCGGAATTGCCGAGAAGTATCAAGGGCCTCTTGATCCTCGATAAAGTCGGGTTAGGTTACTTGAGAGTCTGACTTTGGTGTGGTTTTTTTCCTTTTGTTAAGGGAGATTTGGCCGAGCCTTTTGCTGTCTGGCCCTTCGTGGCTCGACCCTAGGATCTAATGTTCATAGTAGTGTGGGTGAGCCAGCATATGATAGGTGGGGCTCCTTTCCTTTTGTTGGAGCCAGCTTGAAGGGTTGTACATCTGATCTCCTTGAATAAATAAAATTGGTGGTGCGCGTCCACCTTTTTTTTAAAAAAAAAAATGTTCAGTTTAAAAAAAAAAAAAAAAGTAGGTGAGTAAGGGAAGAAGTTACCAAAGAGAAAAAACTAGAGTGAAAATCCTATAAACCATAAATAATAAACAATGTTAGTAACGTTAGAAAAAAAAATAAGATAAACCTTGAAAACAAAATTCTGAAAATTGAAATATGCTAAAAACCCTAAATTAGAAAAATTCAGGAAATAAGAAAAAACTAACCTAAAATAAAAATCAAACCTAAAAAACCTAAACCTAATCATGTTCAATGCCACTTCCCAGTAATGACACTAAAAACTTGTTTAGTACCTCAAGTGCAGGACTGCGATGTAGTAATAACTCGGTGAGACAGAAGTCAAATCAAGGGGGAATGGGGAACACAGCCTAGAACTAATCTAAGTCTAATGATGTGTCTGAGTTTTTAATCCACCAGGTAAAAAGAGTTTTTGAATAAGTAAATAAAAAGGCTAAGGATTCAGGAATTCACTCATAGCAATATCAATATTTAATTCACTGATTTAATGGATAACTTAATTGGAATCGAAGTCCTAATCTATCCAACCGGATGATAAAACAGTTAAAACATCATAAACAATTCAAAATAGATTCCGAACATTCATAGCATTGGTTCCAATATAACTGTCTAGTTGAATTAATTGTAGAGAGTTCAAAGTATCCACCAAGCCCTTAGTCAATGATAGATCAGAATTCTACAAATCAAATAATCATAAAATAGAGAAGAACACATTCAGAAAATTTCTAAGCATCTACCGTGCCTGAAGTCGATGATAGATCGAAGTAATTCAA
Source organism: Magnolia officinalis (assembly GCA_021015155.1). Taxonomy (NCBI): domain Eukaryota; kingdom Viridiplantae; phylum Streptophyta; class Magnoliopsida; order Magnoliales; family Magnoliaceae; genus Magnolia; species Magnolia officinalis. Next base: position 21,323,369 of record JAJHSJ010000003.1, read on the forward strand.
AAATACTTCTTAAATTAAACCATAAACTATGAATTATGCAACATATAAATCAAATAACTTGAATTAAAGCAAACTAAACATTAAGAATAAATACAAGCTCCATCTCTTAGCCTTAGCTAAGAGAATAGCTACTCATACGCTAACTCAAAAATAAAAGAAAAAATAAAAGATCTACTAGAACCCGTGAAGAAATCGAAGTAGAAGAACGTTGTCGGCACTCCACTTAGGCCTTCTCTCTCTTTCCAAACCCTAGAAGATTATTTGGAATCGCTAAGAGACTCCTTTAAATAGTTTTGTATCTCAATCTTTCGCACCACCTTGGAAAAGTTTGCAAACTACCTTTGAATTTACGCAGTTACCACTGCTTTGATGGCACCTTCAATGACATTGAAGCTCCTTTAATGGCACCTTCGATAACATCGAAGTTCCTTCAATGACATCGAAAAATGCATGAATCTGTCTAGCAACAAACTGAGAAAATTCATAATTTTCTTGATGTGATCGAAGTGGCTTCGATGAAATCAAAGTTAGCTTCGATGTCATCAAAACTTACTTAGATGGCATCAAAGTCTATTTCTGTAATTTTTCAGAACTATGTTTTTCTTGCCCCAGAATTTCAGAATATGATTTTTCTGGCCGTGAATTTTTAAGATTTCCTTTTCTGTGGTTTCGTCACTTCAAAACTCTGATTCCATTCATTCCCCATTTGGTTTCCTTGGATCTTTGGCATGTGAAATTTTCATTAATGACTTTCAAATCTCTAATTCTTCATTATCTTCTTTTTAGCTCTAAATCCATCATTTTAAGTGCATATTCATCTTAGACTTTCGAATCACCTCACATGATAAAAATGTATATAATTAAATCAAACTATCAATTAAATGTCAGGAAAACTAATGTAATTCAAGGGTTAAATATGTAATATTTGAGTCTTAACAACTGTGACCGAGAGCGGTCATTTACCATCCATTCGATGATATTCTTCAGAATTTTATTGGTCTACTCAGCCTGTTCATTGGCATGAGCATAATATAATGTAAAATAAATCATCTTTTTTTTTTTTAATTCCTAAAACTCATGACGATTTACTAAAGCCAACTCAATATAAGAGCTCTTAAATGTTCAAAGACTAGTAATCATCCCAAACTAACAAATCAGAATTTTGGTCACATAACTACGCGCATTCGAAATCCAAACTAGTAATAACCTCAAAACATAAAAACACAAGAAAATCATTGCAAAGCTAATTTGTGAGATCACAGGTCCAATCACCCCTCCGTCTGCTCCCTAAGCCTTCTAATTGTGCTCTGAACAGTAATAGCACTGGCTGTATTCAATGTGTAAGCACCTCCAGCTTTCACCTTGCCGCAATCCTTGCAGCCCCAGATTCCAACAGCTTTCCTCTTCACGGCATACTTCCCACAAAACTCGCAGAAGTATTTCGCATGCTGACTCACTTCCATCTTTTTTATCTGCATCCTCAGACTGGCACCATATCTTGTGCCATACTTCCCCACAATCCCAGCCTTCTTTGTTCGCTTAGTCATTTCTTCGCTCTTGAAGGTATGCGAGGAATGGAAGAAACGGCGAGGGAGATGAAACCCTAGATGTTGTTTCTTCGTAAAATAAATCATCTTGAACATATAAGCATCTGCAAAAACATAGATCTGGGGCCCTGAGAATGCAGCCTGTCACACCCCAAAATTTAGTACATGAGTAAGCCAGACCCGACTCTGAATCTAAGGTCATGATTTAATTTTAAACATCACAACCACATTTAATTATATTTATATATATATATATATATATATATATATATATATATATATATATACAAACAAACATCCATCCAATACAATGCTTAACTATAACAGTCTAGATTCACCTCTTAAGTTTCTGTTAAACACTTTTTCGGATACAATAGAACAATAACTACAACTATGCTAATGGGCAGATCTTCTCTCCGCTTCACCCTGACTACACTCTGAGCCCTAAAACGATGTTATTGTGGGTATGAACATGACAACTCATGTGATCATATCGAACCCAAATGTGAAATTTCTAGATTTATATCAAACGAATAAATAATGAAAGTATTTCCTTTAAAATTCAAAGCTAGAATCAAAATACTAAATATTAAAGATGATATGAATACAATGCTAAGATCGTAAAGATGCTTTGAATGTCACACTTCAATGAATTTCATAAATAATAAAATTAAATAATCGTCATCTCATACAACACCATACCCAAGTGGATAGCCACGTTGAATTAACGTCAACGCACCGGCACCTTGTGGTAAGGGACCCATATATACGTTAGCTGGTCAGACTACTGCTCCAGTTGTCCCCTGATGTATATCCGCGCATACTATTGTACTCATACACCATACATAAGGAGACTCCTAAGGATCCATCGGGTTCTAGGGTCTTTCACCTAAGATATACGATTGCCCTACTTACTGGCTTTAGGGTCTCTCACCTAAGGGACACAATTACCCTACTTACTAGCTTTAAGATCTTTTATCCAAATGACATGATTGCCCTAATTGCTAATATCATTATCTTTTTCTTTCATTTCTTTTCCTTTTTCCTCCATAATTTCATAATAAATTGAGATGCATGTATATTATGAATGATTCCAAAATTAGAAATGAAGCGATTCAATAAATCATATTTCCCTACAATAATACATGTTCTATACAAAATTTGTAGAAATTCAATGTTGTTAAAATTAAGTCATTAAAATTGTCTAAAAAATTAGGTTGCTTTCTGTAACAAACTGTAAACTTTCTATTTTCTTAAGGTACGGGATGTATTTCATAAAAGTATGGAAATTTATGTCAAAGCTTCCTGACTTGTTGAAAATTACATTTAAGTCACGAAATTTTGATTTTTGAATTAATTCAATTATATATATCGAAATAACTAATTATTTTATAAAAAAATTTAATTTCTCTTTGATAATTCATTGAGAATGTCTATCTAGGTTTAATCATTGAATTAATTTAAATTTAAAATTAAACCAAGAATTTTAAACTAAAAGGAGAAAATTTATATGTTTTAAATTTAATATTATAATTTATTAAAATTTCAATCTAATAAAGTTTTAAAAATATATTAATCACTAAAATTCCAAAGATAAAAATCTAACCAATTTTGTTTTAATTCCAAACTTTTAAAATTTTTCCTAAACTTGAGTTCATTTAAAATTTTAAATTAATTAACTCTTTAAAATTTTATAATTAAAATTTGGATTTTAATCTTTACAAGAAAAAAATACACTAATTCCATAAATTCATAAAATTAACAATGCAATTAAATTATTATTTAATAATTTAAGTTAAACTATCTTAAATTAAATTAAAAAGTTTAATCTAATTATTTTAAATCAAATATTCCAAATTCATAGTTTTATCTAGTTTTTGTATCTAAATTTAGTAATTTAAATAAAATTATTAATTTGGACTTTAGATATTATTATTTTTACATATTCAAATTTTACTTTTTTTTTATAATTATAATTAATTATAAGTATTATAAATTATTGGAATTTAAATTTTGGGTTACTTTGTAACTTGAATTTTTATTTTAAATAAGTTGGATCAATTACACAATTAAATTTAGTAATTAATGTGATCATTAAGAATATTTTGGAATTAATTTAAATTTACTGATTTAAATAAATTCATTACTTCACAAATTAATATATTAAAATATATAATCCAGAATTTCCATTTATTCCAAATAGATTAATATGATCGTTATATTTTCATATTCTCATCAACAAAATATATTTAGCAAATAAATATGAATTTCTTAAAAAAATTTAAAGGGGAAATAAAAAGATCTAAAATACATATATAAATAAACAAGTATCTAAAATGTCCACACTTACGATTGGATCACCTACCTGATCATAGGTTGTTGAATGCGCTCAAACTCAACATCCAAGGCCCCGTCGTTACACGCTGGACCCACGCTCAGCCTTACCACTGCACCCACAAGTTATCTCTATCTTCAGCTTCCTTTCTTTTCTTTTTTACCTTTTTTCCTCTCAAACTAATGGTAGAAAATCAAAACCCCACCACTATAAGGATCATAGATGTTCCGTTGATACGCCTTTTCTTTCTATACTTCAACAAATTGCTACCTTCCTAAACTCACAGACGCATGTATGGTTTATCTACCATAATGCATATACACTTTACGGTGGTTTGGTATTTAAACTTGATGGGTTGATGGACAGTTGAGAGTGACCATAGTAAATGGATTAGATTAAAAAGATGGGTGGTTGGGACGCTCGACGAAACGGACAAATGGGCCTCGTGATGCATGATTGGTGGATAGATTTTGATGGTTGCCTTGGGTTTAGCCTGTTGGATTGGTGGGGTACTGGGTGGATGAGATAGACAGTTGATGTTGGATGATAGACGGTTGAATGATTGATCTTAATTGATGGTCTAGATTTGTAGTGTGGATACAAACCTCGGTTGCATGGCGGTTTGAAACTGAAATCATGGTAATGGTTTTCTTGGCTACGTGTGTTTGTTGGTTTTGGATCTATATTCTTGGCAATGGATAACGGGTTTCAATTGGGGCATCTGATTGACGGTTCAGATTAATGGATTGAAGATTCCTGACGCATCACAGATTCACAATAGAAGTTAGAGAAGAAATAGGAGAAGAAATCAGAAAAGAGAAAAACGAAGAGGATGGGGAGGCTGGCGAGTGGTACGCTTGCGGAAGCTTTCTTAGGATCTTTCTGCAATTGAAAATTTAGGTGGGGTCCACCATTACAGACGGTTTGGATTAGATGTGGGCTTGATTGACATCGTTGATGGCGAGGTCGAGATCCACACCACTACAATGTATCGAAGAAGGAAAGAACGTGGAGTGGTGGTTTCTGCCCCTCAGCCACACATATTATTGGAGACGATAACGTGCATTGCTCAAGCTCCTTTTCTTTTTTTTTTTGTTCAGATCAGCAGGCCTAGTACTAAGATGTTTGTGAGAAATCCATCCTGTTCATCTGGTTTGCCAGATCATGCTAGCACATGGGTCCAAAAATGATGTATATCCAGTACTTCAGTGGGCCCCTAACTGAAATCAAAAGGTGAGGGGAATGCCCACCGTTTAAACCTCCATGGCACGTGTGGAGTGTGGGGAATTTGGATGGTCTAGGGTGAATAATCAGCTGGTGCCTTGTTGGATGGTTTAAAATTAATGTAAGGTGAGCAGATTTGAAACTCAATTGGGTTGTGTACCAATGGCGGATCATGGGCAGGCTTATCTTACTTGAATTGTCATCATGTTGGCTAGATGGTCTAAATTGATTATTTGAACGGCGATATTAGTGGACAACTAAGATGTGAGGTTTGATAGATGGTTTGAATTTTGAGTTTTTACTAATGGATGGTCGAAGCTTGGGCCGTTTGATTTTGAGCGTGGCTGGTCTCAAAATTTTGGTTGATATTTGTATATTCCAGTGGTTAGATTTTGCAATGGGATAGGTAGATAGAATTTGGACGATTTAAATCATGGGCTAGAGTTGTGGCCCCACGTCCCCTTGCACATAACTTTTCTTTCATGGTTATTATTTTATTTTATTTTATTAAGTTTGTTGAGAGCTAATGTCACTAGACAGAATTCAGGGATGTTGGATTTCCTTCTCAACTCCTCTAGCATACAGATTTAAATCATGCATAGTTCGAGATTGGACCGTTCAATTGGGGGTAAAACTTGACGCCCCACCTCAACTTGTTGTGCTCTATCCATTGCAAATATTGATTTATGATCCTTAACAGTGGTCAGAAATAAATTTAATAGTATCCTTTTTATGTGTGGTCACATGTGACGCGCATAGGTATCTCATATGAAAACTAATCGTTGGATTAAAATTTCACCATATAATCTATGAAATTGATGGTTTACTTTAGTATTTAGGTCATCTACTTGGAGGATATAAGTGTTATGTATAGTTAGATGATTGGATGCAGTAAAATAATTAGACAGTTAGAAACCTAATCATATCGATGGGTGAATGAACACTCATTTTTACGAATGAATAAATATAAAGTGGGTTGATATGGATTGGTCTGATGGTTCACTGAATGAACGACTTAGATATATTATTGATCAGGTGACTAAACCTATGATTATTGGAGGTGTACACGAACCGAGCTAGCTCAGTTAGCTCGCTCGACTTGACTTGAAAAAGTTCTATTCGACTCAGTTCGAAGCTGAGTTCGAGCCGAGTCGAGCTGATTTTTTTAGTTCGAAAATGAGTTTGAGCTGAGTTCGAGCTTACCCTAGCTCGACTCGACTCAGATCGAACCCAGATCAAATCGTACCAGTTCGGTGACTCGATTACTTTGATATTGATGTTGCTCACCAAGTGTTTGATGCAATGCCTCAAAGAAGTGTGGCAGGTAGCAAGGAAGGTATGTATATGAAACCAACACCCTTTTTTCTTGATTTTTATGTTGCTTAGAAGGTGTTTGATAAAATACCTGTAAAACCATTGTTGTTATCTCAAATACAATGACATTTTAAAGGTGTAGTCTAGGTGTTTGTGAAAATGCTGCAATGGCGAACTCAGCTCGATTTTGGCTCGAACTCAGCTTGAACTGGCCCGAGATGCTGACCGTACCAAGCTGAGATGGCTAGTCAGGCTTGAGGACCAAGCCGAGTTGAGTTCGAGCTGAGGTCAGCTAGCTGAGCTGAGTCAAGCTAAGGCCAGCTCGACTCGGTTCGACTCGATGTACACCCCTAATGATTATACAAATGGATGGACAAAGCGATTAGTCACGTATTTTGATCACCTAAAGGTGGATGATCGAGTGAGTTTAAAGTGTGCTTAACTGTTAGAATTGGGTGAATTTATGAATGTGCGTGTGTGTGTATATATATATGGAAAAAGGTACTATACGCTCGAGCTGATGGGAACATCCCATGAGGTCGAGCTGTGTGGGCCCCACCGTGATGTGTTTCGAACATCTACCCCATCAGTCAAATGCACCATTCCATCGTGGTTCTAGGTCTCGAAAATCAAGACAATCTGTGACTTGTGTGGGCCACACCACATACAGAAGTGGAGAGGTGCCGTGCACCATTAAAACATTCATGGGACATTTTTTGGGCCCACCGAGATGTTGTTTGCAAATCCAGCCCATCCATTATGTGTGTCCCACTTGGATGAGGGTTTAGACCAAGTTTCAGTAGCATTCAAAACTTAGGTGGGCCCCACCAAGTGCTTTTATATGTTTTTGGCATGTCTTCACATGATTTTAGATGGTATGGCCCACCTGAGTTCCGTATACGACTGATTTTTGGGATATCCCATAATTTAAAGGGGTCCCATCAAATGTACGGTGTTGATGGTTGACACGCATCACGGTGGGGCCCACACAGCTCAACCTCACGGGAGCTTATCGTGAGCTCGAGCGCATAGTACCTAAACCCTATATAATATATATATATATATATATATATATAATATATATAATATAATATTGGAAAAGGTACTATGCATTCGACCTCACGAGTCTGTCCCATGAGGTCGAGTTGTGTGGGCCCCACCGTGATGCGTTTCGAACATCTACCCCATCAGTCAGATGCACCATTCCATCGTGGGCCTAGCTCTCAAAAATCAAGTCAATCCGTGACTGTGTGGGCCACACCACGTACAGAAGTGGAGAGGGGTCATGCACCATTAAAACTTCATAACCATTTTAAGGGCCCACCGAGATGTGGTTTGCACCAGAGATCCAAATCCCCCCCATCCATTATGTGTGTCCCACTTGAATGAGGGTTCAGACCAAATTTCAGGCGCATGCAAAACTCAGGTGGGCCCCACCAAGTGCTTTTATATGTTTTAAACGGTGTCTTCACATAAATTTAGATGTTGTGGCCCACCTGAGTTCCGTGTACGGCTGATTTTTGGGATATCCCATAATTTAAAGGGGACCCATCAAATGCACGGTGTTGATGTCGAAACGCATCACGGTGAGGCCCACACAGCTCGACCTCACGGGAGCTTATTGTCAGCTCGAGCGCACTGTACCTTTCCCTACACACACACACACACACACACACACACACACACACACACACACACACATATATATATATATATATATATATATATATATATATATTCATTAATTATAAAAATTGATGGCTAAAAGTAAGAAGATGTAGCACACATGTCAATGGTCACTCCTTGTAAAAATTTATGGATGTGAATATGCATGAATGCATGGATGAATGGATGGATTTATGCATGTATATATGCTTAGATCAATGTAGTATGCATGCATGCACGTGGATGGACACACTCCAAAATCTTGGGTTGTTACAACTCCTTTATCCATTATAATGGTATCAGGAATGTCTAACTGATGTATAATGTGTTCCTTGATAAAATCTATGACTTCCACCTCGCCAACTCCTTCTAGTCGTTGTGCTTCTACCCACTTTGTAAAATAATTGGTCATCATAACGATGAAGCTATGTGCTTTGAGGATAGTAAGTAGATTTTGTCGACAATATCTACGTTTTAACCTCAGAATGGCTATGGCTTCACAATCGGGTAAAATTTTGATGTGAGCACATATTGCAATGGCCACTCTTTCACATACTTCATGCAGTCTTTCCAAACGGTCGACCAATAATAGTCATGCTTCCACATCAATCAGTGCATCTTCTAGCCGGCTTGGCGGGCTCAACAGATGCCTTCATATACTTCTCCCATGACGATCATAGCCTTGTCCTTTTCTAAACATTTAAGTAATAGGCAATCAGCTCCCTTTTTGTATAGGCTTTCATCTAAGATCAAGTAGTGTGGCGCAATCCTTCTAATAGTTTGGTTGGTTCTAGAACTTGGCCTAATAATTATTTTTCTCTCTGAGTGCCACTGTTTCTGGACACTGTTTTCTACATAAGCGCCCGTAAAAGCCTTTGTATGGATTTGAAAAGCCCTAGCATGCCAGTAATTTTTTTTATTATATATAATTCAATCAAAACCTATATTTTTTTAATATTTGAAACATAAAAATGATGCAATACAAATAAAACTGAATATAAAAACAAAATTTATATTACCAAACAATAAAAAAATATATATATTTATTACAATAAATTGGAAATGGTCTTCAATATAAATAAATAAATAAAAACAAATCCATCTATCAAACAAAGTTCTTGCCCTCTCCTGGACTTTCAAGCTCCTATTGCTAAGGAGATGTTTGACAATTTCCACAATTCCTGAAGTAGTTAAGCTCTCATCTAGAGGCAGCTTCTCAAGTGCTCCTATCACTGCACTGATTGAATCTTCCACAGAACTGTCACTTGTGCCACCACTGCACTTGGAGCCATTGGTTGAGAAACCTATGCCCGTCTAACTGAAGAAAATGATTAAGGCAACCATTCTTCTCTATTGCTGATAAGGTACTTGCTACAATTGACCATTGTCTGGATGCATTACCTACATTCTTCGTAATATTCTCAAATTGGTGACACCTAAAAGAATAAGAATGATTCGATGACACAAAGTTGAACATTGAATCGTTCTTCCAAATTCCACATTGGACTTGGGCAATGAAAAAAGCTTCGATTTTGTTGAGAAGGAAAGAAACAAATCCCATTTTGACATACTTCTGATTCAACCTCCAAGCTTTTGGTAGCCTTTCAAATTAAAAAATAAAAAAGAAAAAAAGAAAGAATCTTCGGGCATCTGAATGTATGCTAAGGAGGGTGTAAACCAGATATCCCTTCTCACAGGGAACTCCATCCTTGCTTCTTGATGTAGGCTTCTAAAGGTCATATAGTTGAATAAAGAGTTACTTTTTTCTTACAATTTCCAAAAAAATAAAAAAGAAGAAAAGAAAAAGAAAAAAGAAAAAAAGCAACCACAACATAAACAGATACTGCTCAAAAGAACTGTGAGGAGCTGAGAATCTGACTTGAAGAGAATAGCATGAAAAGGCTCCAGGAAACTGCTCAGCCACAAATTCACACAGGAGGGCCAACATGACAACAGCTCGGATGTCCACCACCTGGGCCACAATGGCACATGCAACCACATGTCAAACTGCAAGTGTGAAGATGCGTGTGTGGGCTGCACAAAGCTCCTGAACTATAACAATGTTGTTTCAAGCACCTGCTTTCAAATCTGTCGATAAATAACTGCATAAACTTTTGCATCTTCGACCGTCTTATACAACTTCTGCCTATCCCCACTAGTAGTGCCGATGACAAAGGGCACACCAATTTTGCAATACAGCTCTACATTCGCTGCAGAATAAAGAACAAAACAGAAATTAATAAAGCTACCAAACAAATAGCCAGCTGGTATCAAGCCAAGGTAAAGGAGGGCTGATATCAGGTGGGCAGCTGGTCATCAGATTTTTCCCAAGCAAACCATGATGCCAACCCTATCTGCAAGTTCCTCAAGTGCAACCTATATAAGAAGTACAACAGTTAATTCAGTAGAATCAAATAACAGAAACATTGGAATATAATCAAGAAGTACAGCAGTCAATTCATGTGAAAACAAAGAACCTGTTGTTTAATAGGTTTCCTGAAGTTAGATGCTTTGACCTGATTCAGAGATAGATAGCATTAGAAAAATGTCAATTATTCTCCGGAACATCAGAATAAGCAGAACAAAGTAAAGACCAACCAGTCCATGTTAGAACTAATATTTCACATTGGTTAAAAAACACAATACATCTCAAGTGACCTATGATTAGGATTACTGACAAATAAAGCTGAGAGGGAACAAAGAGAAATTAGATGGTACAGCTTTAGTTTTCCTAGATAGGCATGGGCTTGATAGTCGGTTGTTGATTTTGCCTTTCTAGCTAGCCAACCAAAAAAAAATACAAAACTTCTAATTTTGGAAGGACAGGACCAAGAACGAAGACACGACGTTCCTTCCCCTGTATAGGTTTGCCGGAATACATCCTGTGACATTAGCCCTTGAATTTGGGTCATCATTCAATTAACCAAACCATTCATATGGGTTCAAGTCCTTACCTTGGTGGTAACTCTCTGGAGTTTCGACACAAGATCTTGGGTTCAAATCCTCATAGGTGGTGAAATCCCACTACCGCGTGAGTGTATGGATGTGTGTGGAGGCATGTAATAAAAAAATAAAATAAAATCATTTATTTAACAGGTCTTATTTTGAAGCGCAAACCATCTATGTAGACGGTCCCTGACTGTAGGCCTACCTCGATGTTTGTATATGATTTACACCATCCTTCCATTGGTTTTGCCGACTTTTTTATGACACGAGTCCAAAATAATAATAATAAATAAATATCTCAAGTGTACTACACCAACGAAACAATGGTGAATAATTATTAAAAACTTTTTGTGGGCCACCGAGGTTTTGGATCCCCTCGTCCAGGTCTGCCTGACCTTATCAATAGGTTGGATAGCCAGCTGGAAGAAACTTTTAATGGTGGGCGTTCAGTCACCACTTATCCTGACCTGAGATTTGAATCTGCTTCATTTTCAGCCTCGTGACTGAGTTGGAAAAACGGATGCATACATGGAAGTGGGCCCAAAAGTCTTGTCCAAACTCGAGTGGGGTCGCCTATCTGAATTTTTTGATCAACCGATCTGAACTGTCCAGTAAGTTCAAAAGACATCATCTCGGCTAACATGAAAAGTTCACACTGATCTGATGATCCAATACTTATTTGGCGTTATTTTTATTCGGTCAAACTGCCACTGTGTGAACTTTCTTCTGTTTCCTCCTCTTCACCTGACAGAGTAGTAGTCAAATTCATGATTCAGTAGAGATTGGATGGTACCACAAATAAAATATGGCTGCAAGATTGGGTAACAA